>JAECUM010006681.1:0-54661 GCA_016617855.1 Megalonaias nervosa | reverse complement strand
AGGAAATTCAGGATGTAAAATTATAAGTATATTTTTGCCATTTTTATTACCAGCTAAAGAAGACAGTTTATGTCTTATAACTTGCATGTTATTGTAAGAACCCTGTCTGGCGTCTATAGCTAGCCTAAATCTGAAACATTGTATCAAAAATGTTAACGCGGAATGTGCCAAAGCTGCTCATATGTGGCAGTCCATGAAACATTTGCTGGTATGTGGCAGTCCATGTAACATCTGCTTTAGCTCATTCAGAAAAAAAAAAGATTGTTTGTTTACGATAGAAAGTAGTTCCTTTATTCGCGTGCATTAAGTATGAATTGAGCACGAGGGTGCAATATCGGGAAATATTAAACGATTCTGACAATGCAAAGTTAACGGAGACAAAAATGAGCATATAATAATATTAGTGTTACGTCAAAGACCTGGACAAAGCATTATAGTGTTACGTCAAAGACCTGGACAAAGCATTATGGATGCCTTGTCCTTTCGAGAAGGAAGAGGCTTATCGATTTGGGTCAAAAGGTCATGGTAATAGTCACGGTGACTGAGATGATTAAAACGGTTTCTGAACCATCTTTTTCAGTACAGAAGATTATTAAACAGGTGAGTGTGTATGATGTACCGTTTACGGTATTCTTATTATATGCCATATGTAGGAGTCTATAAATTCATCTATTTAGACTGTCTTCAGCTTTCAATTGGCTATGATTTAAAAATCGGCGCTTTAAACGTGACGGAAAGTTTAGTCAGCACCCATCTTTGAAATACATTTGCAAAAGATGATTGTAACCAAATTCTTTGTACACCTTGAAGTGTATATTTTTGTGTGTATCATTGCAGAATGTACAACGTCTTTGAAAATATATTTACGGATCCACTTTCTGTACATCATAAAGGTCTGAGCATTACCCCATTCCTATTGTCTCATTACGCGTATACGATAATGAAAGTATATTAAGCTCTATTCATTACGAGTATACAAGGATGAAAGTATTCTAAGCTCTATTCATTACGAGTATACAAGGATAAAATTATTCTAAGCTCTATTCATTACGAGTATACAAGGATAATTGTATTCTAAGCTCTATTCATTACGAGTATACAAGGATGAAAGTATTCTAAGCTCTATTCATTACGAGTACACAAGGATAAAAGTATTTTAAGTTCTTTCCATTACGAGTATACAAGGATAAAAGTATTCTGAGTTCTTTCCATTACGAGTATACAAGGATAAAAGTATTCTGAGCTCTTTCCATTACGAGTATTCAAGGATAAAAGTATTCTAAGTTCTTTCCATTTTTCTAATTCGATTATAAGAGTATGAAAGTAATCCAAGATCTATCCGATACGATTATAAGAGTATAAAGGTAATCCAAGCTCTATCCAAACCTGTGATTTAT
This sequence comes from Megalonaias nervosa, assembly GCA_016617855.1. Classification (NCBI taxonomy): domain Eukaryota; kingdom Metazoa; phylum Mollusca; class Bivalvia; order Unionida; family Unionidae; genus Megalonaias; species Megalonaias nervosa. The sequence continues at coordinate 53,264 of JAECUM010006681.1, read as the reverse complement.
AGTCTTCTATTTGTCTTGCAGAAATTATAGTTATTCTCAATGCTTTGAACTAAGTTGAAACCTCGCAAAAGAAATTTTATTTAAATTCTCTTTCCAGATTGAAAGCCTCGCAGAATCTTAAATCTGACAAGCGGCTATATCACAGAAAACACAGAAGTATGATGTTGTCATACAGTCTGAGTAAAATATTATGTACGGTTGGCTGTCTAGTCACATTCGGATAAAGGGCAATGAGAGGGCAAGTAAAGCATCCAAATCTGTCATGCAGTCACCCGTCTCGGAAAAGAAAATTCCATATACTGACTTTAATACTGTGCAACTAAGCATTTCAGTCATACTTGCCAAATATGTAGAATAAAAAATTCCACAAAAAACTATAAACATCAAACTCACATTGGAGAGTGGCATCCCTCATACTGAACAAATCTGAGGAATGTGGTGGCATTGTGTGGACAGAGTATCGGACACATCCTGATTCATGCATACCGCCTGAACCTCGATCACTATACATACCCACTGACAGTGGGGCACATTCCTGTCGAGTTTTGATCCTATGAGACAGAAGTATTTTGACGAGAAGTGCTTAAAGAAACCACACGAAGACGAATCACCTTAGAAAATCTCTTAAGAGAATGCTGTTTATACAACAAATTTCAATCCTGTTTTAGAGGATTTTGCATGTGTTACCTTTACGTGTCATTTTCTATAAATTTTAACATCTTTACGTTTTATATTGTATCTTGTTGTACTTTAATGTTGACATTATCTTAAAGAATTTATCTTCTTACAACTTTGTGCAATTCATTTTTACATCTTTCGAACTTGACTTTATAGTTGGTACTACATAGCTACGTTTGTGCTGAGGTGCCGCAGAAAAAATTGATAAAGCCTATAAAATGTTACCAGTATATTTGGTGGAGGAAGAACCCGGGAAAACGCCAGAAAGTACCACCGACCCAAGGGAAGTTACTGGTAAGCTTTCTCACATACTCACGTTGGCCACGTTAAGAAGCGAGATGTCAGTGATCTGTAAAGGCAAGCACCTGAGACCACTAGGCTATAAGGACCCGAGTGAGATGCCTGCATACATACATACGTACGTAAGTACGTAAGGAGATACATACATACATACATACATACATACATACATACAGGCCCGGCGCGTGGTGTTTTTCTTGTGTGTGCGATGAATGTTTGGCGCCTTTCCAGGCGCTTTCCAAATTATTTTTTTTTCGAATAAATTGCGAATAAAACGAACAGGAAATGAAAAGGCGCCTGTGTGCATCGCGCACTTCGCACACGCAACCATCCGGGTCTGCATACATACATACATACATACATACATACATACATACATACATACATATGTAATTAAACTAAGTCCAAGTAAAAGGATATATTTCATGTCTCATCTGAGAGGCAGTTAAGATACATATCTCTAATAAAATTAAAATATTGCTTTAAGTGGTGACATTACATCCTTTGTACATGTAGATGGCATTACATTCCCTTGTACATGCAGATGACATTACATCTTCTTATACACGCAGATGACATTACACTCCCTTGTACATGCAGGTGACATTACATCCCCTTGTACATGCAGATGTCATTACATCCCTCTGTACGAGCAGGTGATATTGCATCCATTTTCTTGCAGTTAACAACTGTCAGAAATTTTCTTATATAAATCGTCTTTATACCGATACATTGTTTGAGGAGGCAGTCAAGATCGTATTTAAGGCCAAAAAAAATCCTCCACTTTATTTTCTGGAAATGGATTACTATAATCGGTTTTCTATCAAAATTACCATTCTAGTGCATTATGGTCACTTTACTGAATTGTCCCTTCAGACTTTCCGAGCAAGTGTGGTTTACATAAAATGTTAGAGAGATAACGAAACAGCAGTCTTTGAAACTGTTCTTTAAGAGAAGTAATATAGGTGAAAACGTCCTTTATACTCCAGACATGAGGTGAAAAATTATTTACTTCAGTTGAAAGAAAATATGTATTAGCGGAAATATTGGAAAAAATCATTTTTAAACGTGATAAAGTATCATTTTCATCACATATTTGCATTTTAGAAAAGTTATTTGTCGACTGGAAGAATTCGGGACAACAATGGATACCATACTGATCCCCGTTATAGCAATAACACGATCACAGTTGAAATTGCCGTTTGGAACTAACTGCACCACACACGCTCCACACGGCGGAATGAAAGGAAAACTTCCCATTCAGTCGTAGTTAAATTACTTTGTAAAAATACTGTTTTAAATAGAAAAGCCTGTTTTATCGGCTGTATAAATCTATGAGTCACACCATACAAATACTTATTAACAGTCCAAAGAACTCAAAATATAGCATGCAAGTGGTCTATTAACAATAACCGTTCCACCGAGCGAATCAAAGAACACTTGCGTTATGCTGCCTTGAAGTAATTGTTGTACTCTTTCTAAAGACTTCCAGACAACAGCTAATATCACAAGTAATTTTCCTCAGATCAACTAACGACTACACATTTCATAGACCCTAATTTGACACTTGCAACTTTTTATTATTGGCCCACATTTGTATGATTTATCACTACGCTTTTCTAAAATGCAGATCGGTATTAAATGCGGCGTACTACAAAGCATGACCCAAGCACCTTATACACGTAATTATTCCTATCTCCAATGACCAAACACTTATAATCAAGTATATCCAAAGAATTCCTATGTTAGAATATTAGAAGGGTCCAATTTACGAAACTAATTCGTTGGCAATTTTCATATGGCTCTTGCAAGTTAGTGTTCTACTCTGGGGACAATCTTTGAATTACTGTTGCTGAGTTTTGACTAAAATGTAATTCATAGAAGTTTTCCTCGACCTTGGTAATAAGCCGATAATACATATAATATTTTGATTACCTTCATTATGATGGAGGTTATGACGACGATTACAACTGCGGTGACACGATGTCCGCCATATTGATGACTTAATTTGGGACATTAAAGATTATCTCAGGACGTCAATAGCAATAGTGTCACAAAATTACCCATGAGTTGTCATTCAAGATGATGAAAGTGTAACAAAATTATTCAATGTGTTGTCATTTAAGACAACGATGATGAAAAGTGTCACAAAATTATTGTACGTGTTGTCATTCAAGATTATGAAAAGTGTCACAAAATTATTTCATGTCTTATCATTCAAGATGATGATGATGAAAATTATTAAAAAAATATTCCATGTGTTGTCATTCAAGAAAACGATGATGGAAAGTGACATAAAAGTATTCAATGTGTTGTCATTCAAGATGATAATGGACAGTGTCACAAAATTATTCCATGTGTTGTTATTCAAGATGATGAAAGAATGTGTTACAAAATTATTCCATGTGTTGTCATTCAAGATGATATTAATGGAATGTGACACAAAATTATTCCATTTGTTAACATTCAAGATGATTAAAGGGAAAGCCATAACTGTTGCTTTCAAATAAATTATAATGTACTTAAAAGCAGCAAACGAAAATCAATTATAAAGAAATCTTTAACTAAACGAAATATATATTCACTAACGTTTAGCGAATGAGTATCCTACAGAAATCGAATGCCATGTGTGTGTGTGTGTGTGTGTGTGTGTGTGTGTGTTCGTGTGTGCGTGTGTGTGTGGTTCCCTTGGTACGTAAGTTAGCAAGATCAGCGATTCTCTTTAAAAGCCATGAAGCCCGAATGTAAGACTTAATTAAGACCAATAATCCGATACGTGCCTATATAAACTTACTTGCCTGTAGGGAATCTCTGCGATGTTCAAACTAAACAAATTATTCTCAGATGTTTCGCAGACTTGTCAAATTAAGCCACCTATGAAAATAATTATCATGCTGCAATACCAAATTAAAACCTGCCGAAAGCATAAAAGCGTAAAATGTGCAGGATCTTCCTCCCATAACATCTGACGCCAAAAGCTTTCTTTTAAGATGGATGTTACCCTGTAAGAGAATATTAAAATCAGGAAGTTATATAATTTTATTTACTTCATCTTATCATTATTCTATTTTTATGTTAACACTGTCAAATGCTTCTTGATAAACAAATGGAAATATATACAAAGACATAGTTTTATTTGGAAAAAAATACTATCTATTGGTTTCGCCTTATCAGATTTAGATTTATGGGAAGACTTCCAAAGAAGCACGTGCAATAATATTTCGTTATCTGTTGACAAATCAATTTATATCGTCATAGATCGCCTGATAGCCTAATCGTGCGGTCTGCTGGGACCCTTTTTAACATATCCTAGTTTATAACAACATGGATAATACAACACTAGTGCGAATTTAAAACCACTTTAGAAATGTAATACTAAATGTTTGCATGGATAAGGTGAAACAATGAATTCGGTTTGAATGCATTTGTGAAACGTGTACAAACGTGGCAGTATCTTTATTTGTTGAACATCACAAAACTGAAGGAAGGACAGAGTTGAATCAGTCAGTCTCAGAAACGTTTTGCCGTGTGATGGTTTAGTAGAAAGCTTAAGTATACAGTGTGGAAATAATTTATACAACATAACCAGAAATTTTACCTGCATCGAAACAAGTTCAATAAACTTACAGACAATAGTGGTATATTTATTCAATATAACACACTAAAAAAAGTCAATTCATCCAAATTCACAGGACAGTTCCGAAAAGCATTTTAATAAAAAGTTATCAATATTCCCCACTCATACACATCTGGTAGCTTTGCTGGCGACGTCATATTAATGACTAGCGAATACTTTTAGCAAAAGGGTAGGCTCTCCTGGATGTTGTACACATTTTGATATAAGATGGCTGTTCTGGCAGTTCTTTGCTTGACACGATCCTCAACATACATCTATAATTATAAACCAAATGTCCACTCCAAAGGCAGGAATGATACATCATGAAACGTGATACATCATGTTTCATCATGATGGAAAATCCTAATTATTTAAAATAGTTTTCTGTGGTACTTTCTAAACACCTATTGGTCTTATAAACGAAATTCAAACGTGCAATAAATTCTCTAGTTTGTCAATTATACGCCGTTAGTTACAGTGTTAAAGTGTATAGTTATTTAACATTAACTTTTTTTTTAAACAAAATCTTTGAGACCAGTAAGTACTCTTTCATCTTCCATAAAATAGATACAAACCTGAACAAGACCTGTTGGATAATTACATTGTCCTTGTATTTGTTGTAATCATACGCTCTACAAAGGGAGAAAAGCTGTGTATCTTAACTGGTGCCAGATTTGATTAGGCAGCAGTACTTGTAGTTAAAACTCTACAACAAAACTCAACCAGAAAGAAGAACGGTACATTTTTCATCACATCGTCTTTCTGTTCCAACCAAATTTGTCATTATCCTTTTTTATTCATCTATGATGTACACATGAATTCTGGAATTAAGAAAGCTTCGAAGTACCACAGAGACAAACTGGTAACCTTACTGGTAAAGTGAATCTTAGGTGAGATAATAAAAAGACTTGAAGAGCAGAAACTTTCGTAGGTCAAAAACCATAATAACACCAAAAGTACTACTTTCGAGTTCTACTGCCACAACTGTTCTAATATGTATATTGTTTTCAGTCTAATTCCTCCGCAACACTTCTACAATGTCAAAATTAGTTTGAAGATAATTTCTAAATGCTAAATGTTTATTGCAATTTATATTTAAAATGCATATTTTGTGCAATATAAAAATGGTATCTCCCAAACATGCCGAATAAAAAAATGAGTTTAATACTTCCCCAGCATCCATGCATTTATTAGCAAAGCTAAATTATTTGACACATGCATGCATGCATGCATACATACATACATACATACATACATACATACATACATACATACATACGCACACACTTGGAATCTGAAGTATGTATCCCGATACATACGCACACACTTGGAATCTGAAGTATGTATCCCGATAAATAGTAATGATAACCCTCTCTTCTGTTTTCAATAGTTTTATATTTTTCTATCACTTCTTGAAATAAGTTTATATTTAGGATTTTAGAATACTAGCATATAAAGCAAGCAACATTCCTGACAAAATATAGCAAGCAAAAGTCATCACAAAATATAGCAAGCAACAGTCATCACAAAATATAGCAAGCAACAGTCATCACAAAATATAGCAAGCATTAGTCATCACAAAATATAGCAAGCAACAGTCATCACAAAATATAGCAAGCATTAGTCATCACAAGATATAGCAAGCAACAGTCATCACAAAATATAGCAAGCATTAGTCATCACAAAATATAGCAAGCAACAGTCATCACAGAATATAGCAAGCAACAGTCATCACAAAATATAGCAAGCAACAGTCATCACAAAATATAGCAAGCATTAGTCATCACAAAATATAGCAAGCAACAGTCATCACAAAATATAGCAAGCATTAGTCATCACAAAATATAGCAAGCAACAGTCATCACAAAATATAACAAGCAACAGTCATCACAAAATATAGCAAGCAACGGTCATCACAAAATATAGCAAGCATTAGTCATCACAAAATATAGCAAGCAACAGTCATCATAAAATAAAATAAAACCAAACAAATCAGCATATTATATTCATGTGTAGCCCCATACCTTATACAAACATCACAAATCGTGTTGATCCTTAAAAGAAACTTGCCAATTCTGAAAGTTCTTTGTTTAGCATTTAACAAGTTCCCTGTATTTCCTCGTAGAATAATATACCACGAACAAGTGCATAGTGATTCATCAAGGATTCATATACCAAGAACAAGTTCTCAGTGAGTCATCACTGAATAATATAACACGAACAAGTTCAAAGATATGTACTGAGAGTTCATTGATTCCCATCCATTCACAGGAGTCGCTTATTCGTTTTTTTTAAAAAACAAATACATTCCAGAATCCCCAGTCCGAATACTTTCCGCTGGCAATGCTCCGATGTTTCAAAACAGGATTTGTTTTTGTAGCGATGAGAACCTATATCTTATGGACCAGAAAGTTTTAACAGACATGGTATTTAGTACTTAACTGCCTTGTTACAAGTTACCAACGGTTCACTTGAGAACAAAAACAGTTTTCTTGCCGCTTCCATGTTACCATGTTAGACAATGGGGTTATTTTATTTTCATGAAGACATTTTTCTCGCTCGCTTCCATCTTACCACCTCAGACAGTGAGGTATATGCTTTTCATGAAAAGTACATTATTAGTTATTGCTAGGCATGTAAGGCAACATATAGACTTTTTGAGCAAACAAGATTGTTATAGGCCGGAAGTCATATAGACTTATTGAGCAAACAAAACTGATATAGGCCGGAAGTCATATAGAATCACTGATATAGTCCTGAACGCATACATAATTATTGAACAAAGAAAACTGATATAGGCCTGAAAAGGCTCGTGTGACTACCTTTTTAAATTGCTATTGGCATTGAGGTTTATAGAATTCAGGGCGTCGAAGTGTTGCAAAGGTGTAAACATATTGGCATGAATGCAATGAACAGGTAGCATATTAATGTTATCGAGTTTGTTTTGTTTATTTTATCGTTACAAAAGCGGTAACTCCGTTGCCAGCGTAGAACTCGCACTTCAAGAGTCAGTATGTGCTAGATACCCAGTGCATGCCAGCCATCGCCGGCTCCCTCGGTGTGTACTTGGGAAAGATATTCCGCGACATGTCCTAAAATTTGAATCATAAAATTCGATCATTATTACCGATTAGCCACCATTATTAACTTAAGGTAATTTGACACGAAAACTCAGTTTCATATAAGCAATACGCTGATTGCTTTATTTTAAATGTCTTGGAATGTTATTCATACGCTGTAACTATTATATACCTATCTAGTGTATAGTTTACTAGTGTATAAGTAACTAGTGTATGGCCTACTAGTATATACCTAACTAGTGTATAGCTTACAAGTTATTACCTTGCTATATAGCTTGCTAATGTACACCTATCTAGTGTTTAGCTTACTAGTGTATAGGTAACCAGTGTATAGATTCCTAGTGTATAGCTAAATAGAGCATAGCCTACTTGTGTATAGATTATTAGTGTATACCTAACTAGTGTTTATCATGCTAGTGTATACCTAACTTGTACACAGCTTGCTAGTGTATACCTAATTAGTGTAAAGCTTACTAGTGTATACCTAACTAGAACATAGCTTAAAAGTGTATACCAAAGTAGTGTAGAGTTTACTAGTGAATTCCTAACTAGTGTATAGCTTACTAGCGCTTATGTTGCTAATGTATACCTAACTAGATCATAGCTTGCTAGGGTATACCTGATTAGTGTATACCTTACTAGTGTATACATAATTGGTGATTGTCTTGCTAGTGTATACATAAATATATAGATCATAGCTTGCTAGTGTACACCTAATTAGCGCTTAGCTCACTAGTGTATGCCTAACTAGTGATTAGCTTAATAGTGTATACCTATCTAGTACATAGCTTACAAGTGTATACATAACTTTTAAATAGCTTGCTATTGTATAGCTTACTAGTCCATACCTATCTAGTGTATACATAACTAGTGTACAGGTTGTTAGTATATAGCTTAATAGTGGATAACTATCTTGCTAGTGCATACCTAACGTGTGTTTAGCTATCTATAGCTATCTAGTGTATAGCTTGCTGGTGTATTCCAAACTAGTGTTTCGCTGTCTAGTGTATACCAAACTAATATATATAAAAGTAGGCTATACACTAGCAACGTATATATATATATATATATATATATATATATATATATATATATATATATATATATATATATATATATATATATATATGTAATGTGTGTGATAATGTGTGTGTGTGTGTGTGTGTGTGTCTGTGTGTGTGTGTGTGTGTGTGTGTGGCCTACTTGTATATATCTTGCTAGTATTTAGCTTACTAGCATATATCTAACTAGTGAATAACTTAATAATATAATCTGAGCTAGTCTATTTTATAGCTTCCTGACCTATACCTAAATACTGTATACCTTGCAAGTGTATGCCTAACTAGTGTACAGGTTGCTAATATATAATTAACTAGCGTATATGTTGTTAGTGTTTAGCTTACTAGTGTATAACTATCTGGTTCATAGCTTACTAGTGTATACGGAACAAAACTGTAGCTCACTAGTGTATACCTAACTAGGGTATAGCTTACTAGTGTATACCTTTCTAGTACAAATCTTACTAGTACGTATCGTACAAGTGTATACCTAACTAGTATTTAGCTTCCTACCGTAGGCCTCATTAGTTTATAACTTGCTAATGTAGATCTAACTAGTGTTTACCTTGCTAGTTTGTATCTATCTGGTGTAAATATTGTTAGTGCATACCTAACTATTTTAAAGTCTACTAGATTATATATAACTAGTATATGAATAGTATAACATATCAGTATATACCTAACTAGTGTATACCTAACTAGTGTATAGCACCTAACTATAGCGATAATATAGTGTAGCTTACAAGTGTGTACCTAACTAGCGTTTAACTTACTAGTTTGTACCTAACTAGTGTTTAGCTGTCTAGTGTATACCCAACAAGTGCATAACATGTTAGTGTATAGCTTGCTAGTGTATACCTAACTAGTGAATAGCTTAATAGTGTATGTCTAACTAGTTTATAGCTTTCTAATGTATACGTAACTTATTTATAGCTTTCTAGCATGCCTTAATAACGTATAGCTTTCTAGTATGTCTTAATAACGTATTGCTTTCTAGTTTATAGCTTACCAGTGGATGTCGTCCTGGAGTATAGCTTACGAGTGTATACCTAACTATTGTATAGCTTGCGAGCGTATACCTAACTAGTGTATAGCTTGCTAGTGTATATTTAACTAGTGTATAGCTTGCTAGTGTATATCTAACTAGTGTATAGCTTCCTAGTGTATACCTAACTAGTATATAGCTTGCTAGTGTATATCTAACTAGTGTATAGCTTGCTAGTGTGTACCTAACTAGTGTATAGCTTGCTAGTGTATATCTAACTAGTATATAGCTTGCTAGTGTGTACCTAGCTAGTGTATAGCTTAATAGTGTGTACCTAACTAGTGTATAATTTGCTAGTGTGTACCTAACTAGTGTATAGCTTGCTAGTGTGTACCTAACTAGTGTATAGCTTGCTAGTGTGTACCTAACTAGTCTATATGTTTTGTTTCATTAACGCACATACAGCAGCATATAATGATCAAGATTTGCAAGTAACTGAAGTAAAGGAAATCATAGTGAGCCAAATCCCAGTAAATTCGTTTTTACACAAATTGATATCAAGAGGACGCTAGGTGACGTAGAAAGATCCCCCTGTACAAATATACTTGTTATTCTGTATTCGATCAAAGTTTTATTCCGGGAACAGTGACATCGATGTGCAAAAAATATACAGATTTATGTTCCTGCTGAGAAGCTGAAAAGATAAATGCACTCAGCAAACCAATTTGAATCTCGATTTTTTCTTACTGCCTACCACAGATCTAGATATATATCTAAACATTTTCTTAGACTTTGTTATATTTACTGCCTTTCTCATGTTACCCATATTCATGATTATCAGCCACACTTTAAACTTCCAAAATTGCAGCTATAATAGCACACATGTGGTCGTCTCTCACTGGTTCCTTTAGGAATTCAAACTGAGTTGTAAACCATAAATCATGTTTAAATCTGCCCCTAAATATTTGTTTTGTGTATGGCATCCTGGTGTTTATTGTCTAATGACCAGGCTCGGTGGTCTTCGTGGATGTTTCAGTTTCCCACACTTCACATTCGCACTGTGGCACCATCTTTTCTCCTTACAGTATAATAAGACATGCGTTGTTTGCATACGATTCCCAATAAACAATTAAATACAAGATCACATTTCAAAATTAAATACAAGATCACATTTCACAAATAAATACAATATCACATTTCACATTTAAATACAAGATCACATTTCACATTTAAATACAATATCACATTTCACATTTAAATACAAGATCACATTTCACAATTAAATACAATATCACATTTCACATTTAAATACAAGATCACATTTCACAATTAAATACAATATCACATTTCACAATTAAATACAATATCACATTTCACAATTAAATACAAGATCACATTTCACAATTAAATACAATATCACATTTCACATTTAAATACAAGATCACATTTCACAATTAAATACAATATCACATTTCACAATTAAATACAATATCACATTTCACAATTAAATACAAGATCACATTTCACAATTAAATACAAGATCACATTTCACAATTAAATACAAGATCACATTTCACAATTAAATACAAGATCACATTTCACAATTAAATACAAGGTCACATTTCACAATTAAATACAAGATCACATTTCAGCCACTGCAACACTTTATTCAATTAGATAGTAAGAGAAAGGGAGCAGTGAAAAAAAATCTGAATATAAAATCTCTGGCATCCCGTCATTTGTAATGTTCTAGAAAGGACTAACACAGTCTTATTCATCACCGTATGTAAGCAAAATTAACTTATATTCTTTCTAAGATGCATCTATCAAACTAATTTAACTCAACATGTAGAATTATAATGCTTTTACTGCTCGACCAGCAATTTTTTTTTTATTTGGTCTGTATCAGTATTAGTTAATATATACTTTTATATATTGTTATGTATTTGTTCTGTATCTATATTACATACCATATACTTTTAATATATTATTACATATTACGTAATATATACTTTTTATATATTATTATACCGTCACTACTAAGCTGGACAGATGAGATATCATGTTTTGAGCATTATATGCCCCTGTAAAAGTAAACTATTGCTATCATCTCGTTCTACAGCTATGAAATATAGATTTCTGTAATTGATGGAGTTAATTTACCCTGGTTTTCTACATGAATTTTGTGTAAATAAAAGAAAGGAGTGTCCCACACATTCTTGTTTTCAATTAAACGGTAATACCCCTTTATAATTCTACTGTTACTTTCAGGATTTGATATGAATTTCGATATCGGGTTCCGAGTTGTGAGGGAAAGTTTACTCAAATTATGCTTATATTTGTTTTCGTCCTATTGATTTACTAGATTTATAACAGAATTCCATTTTGAGACTGGTTTTATAACATCAAAAGTTTATTTCTCCTTTAGGACGCGGGGCTAATTCAACTTCCATAGTAAACTATGCAAATACTATGATACAAAAAATTAATTAATTTGAAATTTCTGAATGCTTATGATGAAACATACTTTCATCAGAATAGATGCATCCTTGATTACGGCTTCCGTAATGAGAAAACCAAATGATCCGTACCATCTACTGTATCTACATGTGTTTTCAATTTCGCACCAAAAGAGTAAGATGCTAATATCAGTAACGAGTGTTCCAAACTCAAGTTTGTAAAAGGACTGAAATTCCATCAATAAAACGATTGTTTCTATTTTTTTAATAACAAGCATGATAAACTCTCAAAAGACTTTGTTTTATTAAACAACAACCCCCACCCAGCGCAAAAAAAAAAAAAACCACAAAAAAACCCCCCAACAAACAAACTGAAATCTTACTGTCGTAATCAAGCAATCCTGGCCAGCCCAACCCAAATATAAACTCTATTTTATGTTCACCCATTTCTAGACTGGTACCTATTCTTCCATATCATGAGTACCGTGAGTCCTATACCCACCCTTGATCTACTTGACAGAGCTATAAAAAGCAGCGGAATGCATTAGTGGACAATGCATATAGCTCCACTTGTCGATTATTACTGTGAATATTAAACACTGCAAGTTCATGTACAATAAGAATAGCAGTATGCATTGCAGGCAATATTTAAATATTTGAGATTAAAATCAGATAAAATCTTAAAATAAATCTGTCTAATCAAGATTTAACATTTCTACTATCACCATTAACCTCTCTTCAACGTAAGAATGAAATACTGCAATATATTACCATCCTATTATTCGATAAATGAATAAAAGGTCAAGGTTACCATCCATATCCATGCATGTATTACTACAGACCAGGAGATTTAAATTACCAAATTAGCTAAAATTCCCTCTGAACACATAATATTTAAAATTAAAGTCAGGTAGGCATAAACCAATAAAAATACAAAATAAAAAGTTCCAAAATATTCACTGAATGAAATTTGTGGGAGACAAAATCATGACGGATCATCACCATTACACTCCGCTTACCAGTCTTATCTGCACACTCCCCTTTCAAGACAACAGTTGCAGTATCTGAAAGTGTTTACTATCCCACCTAAAGTCACTCTGAGATATACAAAAGGTACACATTTTGCTTGTTATCCACAAAGAGAACCATATGTTTTCATTGATAGTACAGTCAATTGTACATGCATATGTGGAGTTACTGTATTGCTATAACACGCTATAGGACTTACGGTACAAATTCAGTTCCCATAGTAACCCTATGCAAACACCGTGATATTACAAGTTCAATAACTTCAAATGTTTGAGTGCTCACGATCAAACCCATAGTTATCAGTATAGAAATACCCTTGATGACAGCTTCTGTGCATAGAAAACCATCTGAGCCGTGGTATTTTCTTGATCTACATGTGTTTGAAATTATACGCGACTCTTTGTCGTGTAGGTTTTTGTTTGATGAAATTTTCATCTATTTATTGCAGTCCTAAAATAAAATATTTCCTCAGTAATTATTCGTAATTGGGCTGACATATGCAAATAAATAAAGCTAAATATGGGTTTTGTTCCAAATCTGCCATAAAAACTCGTTTGATGTGGCGTAGGAATGCACTCAAAATAAGATTTTTGAAACTATTCAGTTCATTAAATGTCAAAATATTTCTTCACACGCAATGTCAGTGAAACATCAACTACTATGAAATACGCGTGATGCTGAAACTATTTTTCATTTAAAATTGAACGGAAATTTATGCAATTACAAGAAAAATAACTTTCAATCATTTAAGCGTAATTAGTAGTAATTGAATTAATTTGACCAAAGTATATTTGAATTGTACCTATTTAAATAGTTCCAGTGTGTATATATATATATATATATATATATATATATATATATATATATATATATATATATATATATATATATATATATATGCTTGTGTGTGTGATACAGATTTATCTTTGCTCTCTGCAGAGACGTGGATTGAACATCTATATCAAAAACTATATCAGACACTGAACATGGAGTTTTATTATATTTCCATTTAATATATCATGTCCGATAAGACTATTAATCTGTCATGTCCGATATGATTGTTAATCTGTCGTGTCCGATAATACTGCTAATTTGTCGTGTCCGATACCGCTGCTAATCTGTCGTGTCCCATAACGCTGCTAATCTGTCGTGTCCGATAAGGTTCTATTATATTTCCATTCAACCGATCTCTGTAATTATTTGCTAAGCTCGCACAGAGGATGCTGAAGATGTAAGTAAAGATTACCTCTGTGAGAGTCTACAAGCTGTAAGTGAGGAAATCTCGAAACATGGCATGACGCTACTAATGGGAAACTGCCGTGCTAGACTAGGCTGCAGTAACAGCGTCTGTGCGAATGATATAGGTAAGCATGGAATGATGACCACGAATTGAAATAGCTCAAAACTATGAGATATGTGAAGTCAGCCTACTGATTATTGGAGGAATAATCTTCACTCACAAAGACATCCACAGACTAACTTGGAGTGACGGAAAGATTCAGAACTTAGATTACTGGAAGGTAGCGTCACTCCATGATGAATGTGAGAGTCATGAGTCATGCTATTGTTGGATGCAATTATAACCTACTTGTAACCAAGCCCAAACTCAAGTTAAGTTAGACTCTGCTACTTAGCATCATCAATAAACACGCTGACGTATCACAGCTGGAAAACCCTGATACCAAAAAAAGAGTTCGTCTTGTCTCAGCGCGATAGGTATAGTCTCCTTAAGGCAATGGAGAAATGGAACTTGAAGATTTTAACATCGCAATAGAAGAGTCACCTAAAGAGGTTCCGGGTATAGAAAATCCAAAACTGAAGAATTTATCAGCCAACCAAATTGGGAAAAGGTTGAGCACAGAAATAAGATCAAGGCACATATGTTGAATACAAAGTCTCAGCGATTGAAAGAGAGGCAGAACAAAGAATATACAATTCAAGACAAGTAAGTAAATAAGAGCACAAGGAATTGCAAGAGAAAAGGTCTTCGAAAATTCCTCATCTAGGCAGAAACAACAGTAGAATGGAAGAATATAAAGACTCTGTACAAATCAATCAAGATGCTGAGAGATCACTATTGAACCAACCAAGATGTACCCATAACAAATAAACGGAAAGATAATAGCATTAGAAGCAGAGAAAGTTAAAAGGTGGAAAGAACATTTTGAAACCATCCTCAACAGACCAGAACCAACTCAAATGGCCAATAATATCACAAGTCAAACATGATCTGGACATCTGCATGGATTCCATAACTAAAGGAAGTGGTGAACACTACCATCATAAAACAAAAAAGAACGAAGACACCTGGTCAAGATGAAATGTGTACAGACATGTTGAACGGTGATGATACACATAAATACCTTTAATAGATAATTCAGAAGGTAAATGTATATCACACTACTTCTGTATCAAACACGCAAGTTCCAACTACCTGCCCCTGTGTAATAACACCCAAGTTACAACTACCTATACCAGTGTAGTAACACCCAAGTTACACCTACCTCCACCTGTGTAATAACACCCAAGTTACAACTACCTACACTAACACCTAAGTTACAGCTACCTATACCTGTGTACTTTGATTCAATCATCATTAAACTTAACCCTTGTGATTCATAATGCAAGCAAAGATAGTTACCGTGGTACTAAAATTTATTCTAGTCTTCAACATACCCCACCCACCCACCCCACCCCACCCCACCCCATGGCTTGCCAAGTAACTGGAACGCACAGTTAGTTTACTGCATGCTTTTCCTGAACATCAATGATGTCGTTGAAACAAAAACTCGAGAAATGATCCCTTACACAAGTACAAAAAGAGCAAATACTGAATATTCTAGACATTGTGCAGTTAATAAATTCAGCTTGACGCAAATGTTATTGAGCTATTACGATGGGCTCCTGATTCGAATATCAGCTTTAAGATTTAATTTTTGAAGTAGGGAGTTTTTTCACCGAACTCTGATTTAAATTTTCAAGTAGGGAGTGTTGGTACATGACGTTGAAACATACCACTGCAACTAATAACAAAAGTGACCTCCTAAATCATGAAAACTTAAAATATTGACGTTTGACCTTCTAACAAAGACTTAATCTACAATATCCACGTAATCTGTAAAACATTGTTTACGTACGATAGAGGGCAGTATTTCACTACCACGTATTGTATCTCTTGATCATAATGTCACTTTCTGTACATGGATTGAAACTAATATTACGTAACATAAGTACTAAGCATTTTTCATCATACAAAAATATCCTTCATCATGGAAAGTCGAAGGTATCTTTCAATTTAAAATACAGCTGCGACCACAGACTGTGTCATAAAAATACTAAACAGCTTACATATCGGTCATGTCGTAGGTAAAAGTAGTCGAAAACGAAGCCGTTGTGGTATTTAATGACACCAATGTAATCGAACAGGTTAGAGAGAAATAATTCGTTCAAAGAAAGAATCTCACTAATGCCGCTAGTAACCGCAACTATTGCCTAGCTCTCATTACATGAGATTAAACCCATCCGGTCATTCGCACATCCCCAAAAGAGGTTGGAACAGGGTCGATGCTAAGGACTCGAGGTCCACGAGAACTTAGTCGTTAGCTAAGCAGAAGTTAACGGCTGAATCTATTGAGAAATGCAAGGCATACAAATTATATATACGATCCATCTACCGTAGATCTTAAGAGGCCCCGGGGAATGTCATTTTCGTGAGGACTAATTTATCGCGTTTCATCTCTCTGAACCATCCAAATGGACAGAATTCCTCAGCAAGCACAAACGTGTTGAATATTTCATATGACTGTTTTAATCAGGTATTTGATAAACGTATATTTTTTCATTTGAAATGCTGGTACATCTACAATGCCTGACGTATTAATGTAGCACTAGATATAAAATTATAGTATTAATATATTTGATTCTGATATGTCGTTCCCATTTATTTGATAAGCAAAGGTCTGCGAAAACCAAAGATTATTAATCATAGTTGAAGTATAGTTATAAAATATTGGTTGCTTTATTGTTGAATCTTTATCCAACAAATTCATTGACGCAATCTATTACTTTTTAGTGACTGACTTTTCTGACGTTATGCCTTCATTGAGAATACACCAGTTGTTTCTTTACAGCCTGGCTTAGATCAGGTCAACAGAAGAATGTCCGGTAATTCCTGTTTAGCCTCAACAGAAATGAAACTACTTAAAAGTCAATGTTGTAGCTGATTTGATCACAGATCAATCTGTTTGTGATTGATGATTTAGAATCTAACTGAATCTCCAGTATAAAGAAGCAATTCTTTTAATAAGTCTAAAATGGTTCAGGCAATCCTTCTGGCTGTTATTGTGACATGTATAGAAACTACAGATGATGTTGGAACAAACATACTTCATTTCACGCCCCTCCAACACATTCCATCAATCTGGGTATATTAACTAATTCAGTTTCAACACACCCCATCTGTATGGATATATTTACTAGTTCAGCTTCAATACATCCCACCAGCTTAGGCATATTGACTAGTTCAGCTTCAACACATCCACCAACCTAGACATATTGTTGAGTTCAGCTCCAACACATTACACCAGTCTGGGTATATTGACTTATTCAGCTCCAATACATCCCACCGTCTGGATATATTGACTAGCTCAGCTTACTTTGCATGTAGTATGTTCTTTACTATGTTGCAATTAATTATTGGATCTAATAGTAAATTGTGTGGAAATTCTTAAAAAGAAATGCCATTTTCTTCTGAAGGCAATATTTCAAGTGTCCTAAGATCTTGATGGGTTGTGTAGAGATTCTTTTCAAGAAGAAAACTTTAATGTGTCTTTAGGCCCTGATTGGATGTGTAGAGATTCTTTTCAAGAAGGAAAATTTCAAGTGTCATAAGGCCCTTTTTGGTTGAGTAGGCGTTCTTTTAAAAAGGAAAATTTCAAATGTCTTAAGGCCCTGGTGGGTTGAGTAGATGTTCTTTTGAAAAAAAGGAAAATTTCAAGTGTCTTAAGGCCCTGGTGGGTTGAGTAGACGTTCTTTTGAAAAAAAAAGGAAAATTTCAAGTGTCTTAAGGCCCTGGTAGGTTGAGTAGACGTTCTTTTGAAAAAAGGAAAATTTTAAGTGTCTTAAGGTCCTGGTGGGTTGAGTAGACGTTCTTTTAAAAAGGAAAATTTCAAGTGCCTTAAGGCCCTGGTGGGTTGAGTACAGATTTTTTAAAGGAAGGAAAATTTCAGGGGTATTAAGCCATGGTGTGGAGATTCATTTGAAGAAGAAAAATCCATTTGTCTTAAGGCCTTGGTGGATTGTGAAGACATTCTTTTAAAGATGGAGAATTTCAAGTGTCTGAGGCCTTGGTAGGTTATGTGGAAATTCGTTTAAAGAAGGACAATTTCAGTGGTCTGAAGGCCTTGCTGGAATGTGCAGAGATTCTTTGAAAGGAGGAAAATTTCATGTATTTCAAGGTCTTGGTTGGTTGTGAAAACATTTTACAGAAGGAAAATGCCAAGTGTCTTAAGTTCTTTGTGGTTTATTTGGAGATTCTTTTAAACAAGGAAATTATCATGTGTCTTACAGCCTTGGTGGTTTCGTAGAGATACTTTACAAATGCAAAATGGCAAATGTCTGAAGGCTTGGTTGGTTGTGTAGAGATTCATTTAAACAAGGAAAATTTCACGCATCTTAAGGCCTTGGTGAGTTGTATGGAAGTTATTTTATAGAAGACAAGTGCCCTGTGTCTTAAGGTAGTAGTGTACAGATTATTCTAAAGAAGGAAAATTTCATGTGTTTGAAGGCCTCGGTAGGATATGTAGAGATTAGTTTAAAGAAGGAAAATTTCATGTGTTTGAAGGCCTCGGTAGGATATGTAGAGATTAGTTTAAAGAAGGAAAATTTCACGTGATTTAAGGTCTTGGTGGGTTGTATAAAAAATCTTTAAAGGAAGGAAAATGTCACGCGTCTGAAGGCCTTGGTGGGATGTATGGAGATTCTAATAAAGAAGGAAACATTCGTGTGTCTGAAGGTCTTGGTGGGTTGCGAGTTCACTTTAAAGTAGATTTTTAAACAAATCTTATTGCTTCATCAACCAGGAATGGAAATTACTATCATTCTGTGTTCAATCCAAGAAAATTAGTTTAGAATGTTCAATAATAAAAAATATTTATCTGCATTGTGTTTCATTATAAATCACGTTGAGTTTTCCATCAACACCAGTAAGGTATAGTTTATTCAATGTAAGTGAGAACGAAAAGATTTGTAATCCTTCCTGTGTGTCTCCATGGTTACATGTATGAACATTGATTATGATGAAAGTAAAAGGGCAAGGCCATGCTACACTTGCCTTACAGAGCAGATATGTTTCATTTAATTTCCACGGAAAAAGATCGGGGTTTCTGTGGGGTTTATAACAATTTTTGGGGGATGGGGGTGGGGTGGTAAAATAATAAATAAAATATAAACAAAATATATAGTGTCCTGTTTCTGAACAGTTAGATAAAACGTTTCGTTTATTTGACAGAACTTTTAATCATAGGAAACGCGAATTTGTTTCCGAGACAAATAATATGACCCTATTAATAAAGCTTATATTGTCATTGTCATTGTCAGTGAAGCTGATTAAGGCATTGAATCAGTTTCAGACATGTCCAACGCGGGATCGGATACATCTTTGAATTTGGCAATCTTTATACATTCCCTGTTTTGTTTAATAACTTTTGTGTGAACTTATTCCCTCTTGGGGAAGCTCCAATTACCATTACCAGATTTGCAAATATCGGATCACTGTTGGCTTGCGCCAGACGTTGTTCAGCATTTTCATTGATGATTTTACTGACATGCGCAAGCATTGCTGCCGTGGACGGGAACTGCAACTGAAGCCTATGATGCCAGCTTTTTAAACCGATACACAGCAGCGCTTTTGATCTATCAACGACGCATCACAACTTTTCTATTGATCGGTGCTGCGCGCGAGGCCCCGTCCGCTAGAACCTTTGGAGCCTCTGTGAATAAGAACTGACAACATCGCCAAATCCACTTCAGTACTATGCTGCGTAAACGGGTTCTCTCTCATTGATGGAATGCGTGTTAGACGTGCCCCTACCACAGCTATTGCATAATTTAAATAACAGGTCCATCTCCATTGTACAGTTTTATCGTTAAAGTCTTTCCGCGGAGGTCCAACGCGTACTTATCATGGTCGAAAGAAAAACGCACTTACGACGATCGGGGATTGTCGCATTGGAAGATATACGAGCGCTGAAGTAATTGACAACGATCACCTTGGAGAGGGGATGCATTCAGGGAAAATCGGAACAATAATCAACATTGCAAAGTTATACTTCCCGTGGAGATACTTGATGAAAAACCTGAATGGTAACTGCCTCTGATGGCTTCACAGGTCGTATTCACCTGAATCGTTGAGGTGATACTAACAATGTCTTGTGCGATATATCCTACGCACAGAAGTCGTTGCTCCGCAGGAATTTCGGAAATATTTTCAGCCAACCAAGAACCGTTCTCAGTGACGACTGTGAGATGTCAGCAGCGTACTGTTGAGATTAAAGTTTTTCGCGTAAAAGCCTCCAAACGGCCTTGATAAAATGTTAGGCTAAATGTAATACATGTGCAAAGACCCTAGTGCGCCTTCGAGTGTGCAGGATGCCACCTACCCCCCGTTGACGAGATCGTGGTTATTTGGGTATCATTCAGGGATATATCTTCAACGCTAGGCTTCCTCTAGGTATTGATTTCGCGAAGCGTCTCCTCAGAACTCACCATCAGTAGTATATACATGATCTACGTCTTCAATCGGTCTGTGCATTAACTTGCAAAACGTCCCCGTGTATATGATGTAGTGGTGACCAAGCACAGAAGAGTCGTCCCGGCCTCATTAATGATTTCTGGCGCATATTTACCCGCCCAAACTGTCGAACCCGCAAAGAACTTTGTCAGCAAGTCTTTTTCTTTGAGGTGGATTTTGCAGCTTGCGAATTTTGTTTAAAAAGATATTTAGTCAGTTCTTTTCTTCGCAACTAGATATCTTCGGATTCAGGTGAAAGTGAGTATGGTTATATATGGGATTTGGGTTCAAGGGGACGCCCGTACTGGGATATATTATGTGGATTCATGTCTCGCCCAATATCTGAGTAAACATTTTAGGTGGTGATGTGCATCAGCAACGTGGCTTTGTCCGTGTACAACATTTTGATGTTGTTGCCGTACCACGTCTTGATAGGAGTCGTAGTAAAACTTGTACATGAGCAGCCTAATCTAACATAACTGCACCAACGCCGTGTCATCAAGGAGCTTGCGAAGTTTGTTTTGGTCACTGTCCCGGATTACATCGATGTGAATATTCCTGGCTTTCCCAAACACAGCATTGTACATCAGCTTGAAAACGTACCTTTCAAATTCATTTGTAGAGGCCATTCGCAAATCCGTATTCGTCTGAACGTACGGGGACATCCACACGTTCCGTCGAAACCTCAACAACCAAAAAATTTTCAACACACGTAATGCCAACCGCAGCT
This sequence comes from Megalonaias nervosa, assembly GCA_016617855.1. Taxonomy (NCBI): domain Eukaryota; kingdom Metazoa; phylum Mollusca; class Bivalvia; order Unionida; family Unionidae; genus Megalonaias; species Megalonaias nervosa. The sequence goes on along the minus strand of JAECUM010006681.1, from coordinate 31,540 downwards.
ATAAGTGGACGACATAGTTCACGTTTACACTCAAATTCGGTACCAGCTTGGTGAATTCGGTGAACATACGCCTGGAATCATCAACGAGCACACACTGATAATGGGAAATCTACTCGCGGTGGGGTCATAACAGTTCTTCAAGGGCCAGGGGATATCCGTTGTATGCGTCGTAAAGTTCATCTGGTATTCCAATTCAAGTTCGAATAAGTATCCATGATTGTTGTTGTGCTTTTACTCGTGTATAGTTTGTGTATGTCCATGCAAACTCACCTACGGGCATTCTGCTATAGCATCGCCTATTCATTCGAGTTATATCGTCAATGATGTTACTGTTCGGTAGGGCAGAGTCGTTTCCTTCCCCACGCGGGTTGTTCGAGAGAACGTAGCGTCAACTCACAATGGAAATCCCGCTACAGATACCACGCTTAAGAGATAAATGTTGGTCAATATCTGTTAGCAATTCCAACTCGACGCGGTTTTTCGACATCAACGCATCAAGTACTGCGGGACTGATCTTGTACACGCATTTCTATATCGCGAAACGCCTCAAAGACATCAGCAAGCAGCTAAATCATAAGTCGTGGCAGTCAACGAGATTTCTACAACTAAACGCGGACCAGAAGTTCAACTCGTAATTTTCGGCAAGATGCATTTGTAGGACAGCTATCAAACAGAAAGCCTCAACTGGTAGAAAATGAGTTTCAGAAAACTTATTAGTAGTATATGGGGGTATTTTGGCGTCAATGGGACTTCTATGTTAAACTAGGGGGGTTGCACTTTGGCGTCAAGGGGAATTTAACATGGGAATTTTAACATAGGTGGGACTGTATAGCGTCAAGATTTATAGCGTCAAAAGCACACCCTGGGCCGATCTAGGGACAATGGGAATTAGCATTACAAGACCCCCTGGGCCTGTCTACGGACATGATTTCAACGGACAAATGGTACACCCTGGGCCTATATAGGGACAATGGGAATTTTGTATAGCGACTAGCACACCCTGGGATAGTATAGCCTCAATGGGAATTTTGGGCCTACCTAGGGACAATGGGAATTAGCATTACAAGACCCCCTGGGCCTGTCTACGGACAAGATTTATAGCGTCAATACTAATACAAGCTCGAGATTTATATATAAAGCATTACCTAGACCTGACATTATGTTGGCGGTGTTCATAAATTTGCATAATTATAATGATGCTATAAATAGCTATAATCAAGTGGTACACTAATATCGAATATAGCGTCAAGATTTATAGCCTCAAAAGCCTCAAAAGCACACCCTGGGACTGTATAGCGTCAATGGGAATTTTGTATAGCGACTAGCACACCCTGGAATAGTATAGCCTCAATGGGAATTTTGTATAGTGACAAGAGGAATGGAACAGGTAGGGTGACGTCACGGTACTGGACAGTTGCAACAATATAGCAAGGACCGTGACGTCATGCCACCTGTGTCATTTCTATCTACAAACACGAATCATTCTCGTTCGTGTTTGTGTATAGCAAATACCGTGACGTCATGCCACCTGTGTCAGTTCTATATACAAACACGAATCATTCGCGTTCGTGTTTGTTGATATTATAACTCTCTATGCACAAGCCATCAGCCAATCAACAGTACTAAAAACAGCAACTATAAAATATCAGCCACTGTTTCGTAGGCTGATGGCTTATACCAAATTACTTAAATACACAGAATCACGAACCATTCGTGTTCTACATCAATTTAATTCCTTAACTCCTAGACACTTGCAACAATGTAGCAAGTACCGTGACGTCATGCCACCTGTGTCATTTCTATATACAAAGACGAATCATTCGCGTCCGTGTTTGTGTATAGCAAATACCGTGACGTCATGCCACCTGTGTCATTTCTATATACAAAGACGAATCATTCGCGTCCGTGTTTGTGTATAGCAAATACCGTGACGTCATGCCAACTGACTAAAAAAAATTTTAGATAAGAGAATAATGTTTTTGAGAGTTAAACATAAATTATACAATCGAATAAATATCTTGCGTCCCTAAAATGATTGTCACATTAGAGTGTTTCGCAGCACACGCATGGTTCGTGATTCTATGTATTTAAGTAATTTGGTATAAGCCATCAGCCTACGAAACAGTGGCTGATTTTTTATAGTTGCTGTTTTTAGTACTGCTGATTGGATGATGACTTGTGTATAGAGAGCAGTTAGATTTAATGAGTGTATTAAAGTGGGTGCTATTGATAGTAACGAGTGTGTAACACTTTGAACGAAGGACATTGATGTTGACGGGAAGCACGAACACGAATGACGTCATATTTGTGACGTCATGCGCATGCGCTATAAAATTTGGCGCATGGAAAATCTAAATGAAAAATCTGATTTGCGTTCGTGTTCGGTTCGACAAGAAGATCTAAAAGCGTCAACATCAATGTCATTCGTGAGAAGTGTAAGGAATGGGCGACATGTTAATGGAAGAAACAGCCCCAGTTCACGTGGCTGTTTGTGTATATGTGTTTGGGGGTTGTCCCCAACCCTCAAACACATATACACAAACATGTCACGTGATGCCAAATGGCTGTTAGACATTATCATGGAGCGAAGGACTGAAGCGAACACGAAATTTTTGGTAGTGTAAGAGATAGCCTATTTTGTGAGATTTTATCTCCTTCTCTTAAATTTTAGGATACTATTGGGTGTTTGAATAGTGAGTATGATATAATGGATGTTGTAGTGAGTGCAATGGATAGTATTTTTGTGGCGTAATGGATAGATATTTTGTGAGCTTTCATCTCCTTCTCTTACATTCTAAGCGAACACAAGGTATTTTGGATATGTTGGATAGCATGGTGATGTGATGGATAATATTTCTGTAGTGTAAAGGTTAGTCTATTTTGTGAAATTTCATCTTTAACTCTTACATTCCAAGGTAACACATAACGTTTGGAGTGTATGTGTGTTTGTGTGTGTGTGTGTGTGTGTGTGTGTGTGTGTGTTGGTCTTTGTCCCTTTGAAACTCCCTTTATCCCTATCAAATTCATGTCACCTACCTACAGTATCGCGTATTCAGGTCAGCTAGTTCAGTGACGTCACACAGGATCGAGTATTCAGGTCAGCCAGTTCAGTGACGTCACTAAAGCTAGAAATTTTTGAGGCTATAAATATAGACTTGGGTTTTCCAAAGGTTGTAGCTATAAATGCATACAAGGGTTTTTAAACAGAAATTGACCAAAAATTGTAGCTAAAAATAGACCCTACCTGTTCTATTCCTCTTGTCGCTACACAGGTCCAATATTTTTGTCACTAGACAGGCCCAATATTTTTTTGTCGCTAGACAGGCATAATATTATTTTGTCACTAGACAGGCCCAATATTTTTTTGTCGCTAGACAGCCCCAATATTTCCCCATGTTCAATTTCCCTTGTCCGTAGGGTACAAAGTAGGGTCCCGTGAGGCTATAAATCTTGAGGCTATAGTGAAAACAATCAAATTTAACATAGAAGTCTAAGTGAGGATATAAATCTTGAGGTTACGGTACAACCCCCTAAATTTAACATAGAGGTCTACGTGAGGCTATAAATTTTGGGGCTATAGTGCCGGGAACCTTTTTTAACATAGAGGTCTACGTGGGGCTATAAATTTTGGGGCCATAGTGCTGGGACCTGTTTTTAACATTACGGTCTACATTTTATGCATTCGCGTTTGTTTGTATGGATAGTAGATATGTGTATGTTTTATGCGTTCTCGTTCGTGGATAATATATGTGGTGTGTGTTTTTTTCTTCTCTTCCTTCGTTTGTGTGCATAGTATATATGGGTGTATTTTATGCATACGCGTTCGTTTGTGTGGATAGTATGTGTGGTGTGTGTGTGTGTGTGTGTTTCCTGCATTCTCGTTCGTTTGTGTGGATAGTAGATAGGGGTTTTATGCATTGGCGTTCGTTTGTTTGAATAGTAAGTATGGTGTGTTTATGCGTTCGCATCCGTTTGTGTGGATAGTAAATATTGTATGTTTTTTCTTCTCTTCCCGTTTGTGTGGATAGTAGATATGGGTGTGCTTTTTCTTCTCTTCCCGTTTGTGCGAATAATAGATATGGGTGTGTTTTTTCTTCTTTTCCCGTTTGTGTGGATAGTAGATATGGGTGTGTTTTATGCATTCGCGTACGTTTGTTTGGATAGTAAATATTGTGTTTTTTCTTCTCTTCCCGTTTGTGTGGATAGTAGATATGGGTGTGTTTTTTGCATTCTCATTCGTTTGTGTGGATAGTAAATAGGTGTGTGTTTTATGCTTTCTCATTCGTTGGTGAGGATAGTATAATAGGTGTGTGTTTTATGCATTCGCGTCCGTTGGTGTGGATAGTAAATAGGTGTGTGTTTTATGCTTCCTCATTCGTTGGTGTGGATAGTAAATAAGTGTGTGTTTTATGCTTTCTCGTTCGCTGGTGAGGATAGTAAATAGGGTATGTTTTATGCATTCTCGTTCATTGGTGTGGATAGTAAATAGGTGTGTGTTTTTTGCATTCTCATTCGTTTGTGTGGATAGTAAATAGGTGTGTGTTTAATGCTTTCTCATTCGTTGGTGAGGATAGTATAATAGGTGTGTGTTTTATGCATTCGCATCCGTTGGTGTGGATAGTAAATAGGTGTGTGTTTTATGCTTCCTCATTCGTTGGTGAGGATAGTAAATAGGTGTGTGTTTTATGCATTCGCGTCCGTTGGTGTGGATAGTAAATAAGTGTGTGTTTTATGCTTTCTCGTTCGCTGGTGAGGATAGTAAATAGGGTATGTTTTATGCATTCTCGTTCATTGGTGTGGATAGTAAATAGGTGTGTGTTTTATGCTTTCTCATTCGTTGGTGAGGATAGTAAATAGGTGTGTGATTTATGCTTTCTCGTTCGTTGGTGAGGATAGTAAATATGGTATGTTTTATGCATTCGCGTCCGTTGGTGTTGATAGTAAATAGGTGTGTGTTTTATGCTTTCTCATTCGTTGGTTTGGATAGTAAATAGGTGTGTGTTTTATGCTTTCTCAATCGTTGGTGAGGATAGTAAATAGTTGTGTGTTTTATGTTTTCTCATTCGTTGGTGTGGATAGTAAATAGTTGTGTGTTTTATGCTTTCTCATTCGTTGGTGAGGATAGTAAATAGGTGTGTGTTTTATGCATTCGCGTTCATTGGTGAGGATAGTAAATATGGTATGTTTTATGCATTCGCGTCCGTTGGTGTGGATAGTAAATAAGTGTGTGTTTTATGCTTTCTCATTCGTTGGTGAGGATAGTAAATACGGTATGTTTTATGCATTGGCGTCCGTTGGTGTGGATAGTAAATAGGTGTGTGTTTTATGCATTCGCGTCCGTTGGTGAGGATAGTAAATATGGTATGTTTTATGCATTCGCGTCCGTTGGTGAGGATAGTAAATAGGTGTGTGTTTTATGCTTTCTCATTCGTTGGTGAGGATAGTAAGTATGGTGTGTTTATACGTTCGCGTCCGTTTGTGTGGATAGTAAATATTATATGTTTTTTCTTCTCTTCCCGTTTGTGTGGATAGTAGATATGGGTGTGTTTTTTCTTCTCTTCCCGTTTGTGTGGATAGTTGATATGGGTGTGGTTTTTCTTCTCTTCCCGTTTGTGTGGATAGTAGATATGGGTGTGTTTTTTCTTCTCTTCCCGTTTGTGTGGATAGTAGATATGGGTGTGTTTTTTCTTCTCTTCCCGTTTGTGTGGATAGTATATATGGTATGTTTATGCGTTCGCGTCCGTTTGTGTGATAGTAAGTATGGTGTGTTTATGCGTTCGCGACAAAGACCCTTTTCAGGGCCACTCCACTGCCTCGAAAAGATATTTATTCTTTCTTGCCTAAAAAATTTTTGTATTCGATTGTATAATTTATATTTAACTCCCCAAAACATTATTCTCTTACCTAAAAAATTTTGTTAGTTGATTTTATAATTTGTGTATGATAGATTGATATTCATCAATCTATGGAAAAAAGAGAATATATAAAACATACTATACTATACTATTCACTAACACGGACGCGAATGATTCAAACTTTGTATAGAAATGACACAGGTGGCATGACGTCACGGTACTTGCTACATTGTTGCAAGTGTCTAGGAGTTAAGGAATGAAATTGATGTAGAACACGAATATTTCGTGATTTTATGTATTTAAGTAATTTGGTATAACCCATCAGCCTACGAAACAGTGGCTGATTTTTTATAGTTGCTGTTTTTAGTACTGCTAATTGGCTGATGGCTTGTGTATAGAGAATTTTAATATCCACAAACACGGACGCGAATGATTCGTGTTGGTATATAGAATTGACACAGGTGGCATGACGTCACGGTCCTTGCTACATTGTGGCAAGTGTCTAGGAGTTAAGGAATGAAATTGATGTAGAACACGAATGGTTCGTGATTCTATGTATTTAAGTAATTTTGTATAAGCCATCAGCCTAAGAAACAGTGGCTGATTTTTTTATAGTTGCTGGTTTTAGTACTGATGATTGACTGATGGCTTGTGCATAGAGAGTTATAATATCCACAAACACGGACGCGAATGATTCGTGTTTGTATATAGAAATGACACAGGTGGCATGACGTCACGGTCCTTGCTACATCGTTGCAACTGTCCAGGACCGTGACGTCACCCTACCTGTTCCATTCCTCTTGTCACTATACAAAATTCTCATTGAGGCTATACTATCCCAGGGTGTGCTAGTCGCTATACAAAATTCCCATTGACGCTATACAGTCCCAGGGTGTGCTTTTGAGGCTATAAATCTTGACGCTATATTCGATGTTAGGGTCCCACTTGATTATAGCTATTTATAGCATCATTATAATTATGCAAATTTATGAACACCGCCAACATTATTTTAGGTCTAGGTAATGCTTTATATATAAATCTCGGGCTTGTATTAGTATTGACGCTATAAATCTTGTCCGTAGACAGGCCCAGGGGATCTTGTAATGCTAATTCCCATAGTCCCTAGATAGGCCCAGGGTGTGCTAGTCGCTATACAAAATTCCCATTGTCCGTATATAGGCCCAGGGTGTGCCATTTGTCCGTAGAAGTCTTGTCCGTAGACAGGTCCAGGGGGTCTTGTAATGCTAATTCCCATTGTCCCTAGATCGGCCCAGGGTGTGCTTTTGACGCTATAAATCTTGACGCTATACAGTCCCACCTATGTTAAAATTCCCATGTTAAATTCCCCTTGACGCCAAAGCGCAACCCCCCTAGTTTAACATAGAAGTCCCATTGAGGCCAAAATACCCCCATATACTATTTCAGTCGCTTGTGTACTTAAGCCATCGCAGGTCATGATCATGTCAGCCGTCAAGGAAAATTGTTGCCGGATCCATTTCGCTGTAACCTCGAAGGCCTTGAGAAACAACTTAACCGAGTCCTTGTAGCGGTACAATCCTTCGCATCGGATTACAGTGTAGTTAAATCCTCATGGTACGTGGTCTGCAACCTGCGTTATATGATTTCTCCAGACAGCTTAGTTGCTGAAAATTGGTTGAAGAAGAGGAAATTTCCTACAGGAACGTTAAAACATTTAATGATATATGTAACTTTCATCATCTGTTGGAACGCGATAAATTTCAGAATATTCTTACCAGGTTCTTGCATGCTCGTACATTACGGTTGCTCGCTGACTCCCCTGTAGTAAATGGCATGGTTGTCAACCAACTTTTGGGTGCTAAATACATGCATGCAGCGTCTACAGGAAACATTCTTCCAAGGTACTTACAGTGTTGACAAACCATTCACATATAGTTGTTCCGCGCCTCTTAATCATCCATGTTGCTCAATAACAGCAAATCAACCTCAGCCTGCCTGCAGGAATCTTTGCTTTGTATATGTGGGGATAGTTCAATCGGCTGAAGGCCGATGTTCCATGCGTATGCATTATCAGCAATTTCTTCAAATATTTCGAGTAGGGTTTCAGAAAAAAAATGTACCGGAAATTCTGTGTTGTTCAACTTAAATTCACGCATATGTATTTTGTATTTCTGAGGCTGATCAGTATTGTCGCTCGTAGGATATTGCACGGACAAAAATGCTCATTCGAAACACAGGTTGTCGATGTTTCTCGCGTAGAATACATGCTGGCGTTCGAATATAACTCGTCCAACGAAATGGCTTATACTGGGATAATTTCACGTGAACTTTCACGCGTATAGAAAGAGTTCGTGCTGAACCTTCTCGGGTGAAAGAATAAAATCTCTCGAGCATCATTTAAAAATCGTTTTGCTTTCATGCTTGATAGCCCATCGGTTCAAGATTGCAATGGCGCTGCTGTTATATCACCCGAGTGAAATTTTATCTCCTTTAATAGCCCAGGGGAGAGGCATGGTCAAGTTCGCACCAAGAGCAATGTTCACCTTGAATCCGGACAGGAGTGGCGTTATTCGCGAATACAGCAATACTGATATGATTCCCGAACTCATGTACAAATGAGACTTCACAGCGTCTTTGTTTGGCTCGCATGCACGTGGCGGTTTTCTCATCGGCAGCGACGTCATTTTCCAACTTCGCGATGTATAATCACCTCCGACGCGCGCGATAATATTCAGGCACGGATCCACATGGTGATTACGTGACATAACTCTGATGCCTCACTTAAGCCATGGCCGAGCACCAGTTCCAATCGGTAACGCAAGCAAGTGCGATTTACAATATTTGTAATCGCATGTTCTGTCACAAAGTTGACACTTTCCAAGACAAACACGTTTGAATCATGTACGTTCCAATGCTGTTCTATATACATGCACTGTTATTCAATTTGATTTTTGTTTGCTTCTTCCTGTTGTTTTATTTAGTGGCCGTTGTTTTATCACCTGTGCATATCGTGGTATATGGAGTAGTAAAGGAATATAAGGTTTTTAGCTCAGAGACCCTCCTTTCCCCTTCAAAACACATCTATGATGACATTTTCTTCAGCTCCGATGATGACTTTTACATTTCTGACAAAATAAGGGGTCTCTGATCTAGAAACACTTGTTTTCTCACCTATACTCGTAATTCCAGAATTACTCATCACGGAATTTCCAGAACATATATAACTCTGTTAGGCAAAAGATCGCGGAATTTCCAGAATGACTTATCACGGAATTTCTAGAACATATATAACTTTGTCAGGTAAAAGATCGCGGAAATTCCAAAGATTACATAATGGAAATTTCAAAGAACATTCTAGAAAGTACGTAATGGAAATTGAAAAGATTACGTAATGGAAATTCCAGAATAACACTTTAAATGGCAGGCAAAATTTTCCTCCATGTTCATTTAACAAGTGGATCTGTATTTGAGCAGGTAAGTCCTTTCTTAATTTGTAAAGAATTTCATCACCTATTACTAAATATATTATTGAATAAACTGTAGTGTGTGGATCTAAAATAAATCTGCCGGATGCTGTTGTGAACAGCTGTTGCAGTACATTGTATAGCTGGAAATCAATAACTACCTGGAATTTACGCAAGATTATATATACTACTGTTACAGCCATGCTTTATGATAATTATTTTCGTACTTGCTAACTCTCATTGGCAGAATATCTGTTGACATATTGTCAATAATACGGAACTCGCGTATTAATTCGTCCATATCATATTTTACACCTCGCAAATAAGATCGTATCTGATCAAGTAATTTTTTATAAGTGATACTAGCTGTTTTACTAGCATTTTTTTTTTTGGTCTCAAGACGAGGTTCAATCTTTTTACACGCCATTGAAAGAGAAACACCAACACCTGATATTATTAACAAAAACGGATTTAACGATGCTCCATTCGAAATTATACCAGAGCTTGTCATCAGCAATGGTAAATATGATATTACTCGAAGTATTCTACTGTAATACTTGTAACATTGTTTTACACACCAAAGGCTTTTATGATAATATCTGTAATATTGCATTAGAGCGTCAACATCGTATTTTGGAATTTCTTCTGAAATATGATTGAAAATCGATGATCTGTTTGTTTTTGGTTTTTTTTCATTATACAATATTTGTTTACAGTTTTATATAATATTAAAAACTCTAGCACCAACAATCGAATCAAGAAACTAACGAAACTTATTATTGTTAGGATCAGCTATAAAATCTCTATACTTGTCATAAACATCTGACGAAGTATCCTTATATCGTTCATCTGTCAATACCTCATTTTTCTTTAACCAACTGTAGGAATCAAACGTGTTTTCTACTTCGCATTCATAAAAATCTGTTTCATTCACCAAATTACTGTATTCTCTTTCTGTTTCATCAATAAATCCAAGTACCAGGTTTATTTGATTTAAAGTAAATTTTTTGAGGACAATATATTGTCTGATATTTGCATATGCGACTACGTAATTTATCAGCATTAATTTTTGGACTGATTTTCGTCCAAGAAAGGTAATTTGAGTAAAAGTATTTACTCTAAGCCATAATTTTTCGTATTGTTTTGTGAACATTTTCTCCACTTCATTGTAATAATTTCGCAATGATAATTGTCTAGAGCGTTGGAGTGATGGAAGTGGAACATCATGTTCTTCACCTATGTCGTAATAAGAACCAGTCCCTGCACCAAATGTTGTTCGATTGACTTCCTCAAAAAACTTTTCTCGCTCATCATCGCTAAGATTACTAATTTCATTGTCAAAATCTTTGATTATTACTAGAGATTTGTGAACAATAATCGGATTAAATTCTGGGTTTTTTACGCATCATTGGTAGAAGTGTGTTTGAGTATGCTTTTATAATTAACTCTGTATCCGGCGTCAGTCTAGCAACTTTAACTAGGGTTTCCTTGTCGTAGTAGTACATGCCGAGATGTCTAAAAAATTCTCGTTCTGAAAAACTATTGTATAGCTCCTTGTTCCTTTTTATTCCTATTATCTTAGATTCCGCTAGTTTGTCGAGGTCATCATGCCATTCGTTTACGCGTTCTTTTTCCTTTACTCCTTCACCATAAGCTCATGTTTTTATTAAGTTTGATTTTATAATCAAATCAAGATTTTCAAAATTAAGCTCGAGCAATATTTTTTTTTAGCAGGATTTCAATTTGTTTATATTCTTCTAGACAATCATCAGGATGACAGTGTTTACTTATAATATCAAGGTTTCTTATTGCTTCAAGTAGTTGTGGTCCTCGTATGTGCATAACGAGAATTAATTTTTTTCTTCTTCTTCTGACAATGCAGAGTTTATCATTGGAATTGAAAAATTTTTCCTAGTATTTATCACACGTGCTGATAGTGATTTATCCCCAACATCTATTTTGGGGTTAAAAATATTACCATAAAACTCTCTCGGAATAATTACAATCGATAGTGACATTTATTTTACAACGTTAGATTAAATCTGATCATCAAGTGTGTATATCTGAATGCTGTTAATCCTGGAAACGGATATTCAGCAGCGATAACATAAACTCGGAAATATAAGTACTTGTTGACTATTTTCTGTCGGAATCGAAAAATATTGTGTTGTTGAAAAATACGTGTTTTCTGTACTGTATAATATTACCCAGTCGATATCATCATTTGATCCTTCCAATTGCCAATTATAAATTCGACCAACACTGGAGTTTAATCGACCTCGCAAATGAAATTGCCAAATAGCAACTTCAATGGGACATTTAATTTTAATCCAACAGTTTTCAACTTCTCTGTTAGTAGTCCATTCTTGTCTATCAGAGAAAGCGTAATGAGGGTAATTTTCAGGATAATATAATGATGCACTTACCTCAAACCCAACTCGGTTATCAGTCGCCTTAAAAAGTGTTGGAATATACCCAACATTGTTTATGGTTCGTTTAATATCACCACTAGATACACTGTCAACGTAAGCTTTATTCGTTAGATTATTATGCTTAATTGGAACATATGTTGTTGTCATTTTTTTGTCTCTCATATTTATGTTACCTGATATTGGTCAACCGGTTTGTTTAAAATACGGGGTGAGTTCTTTTTTTAACTGAGTGTAACTAATAGCATAAGTATCATTAGTTGGTGTTAGTGAAGTTGTCGGTAATCCAGTTATTTTTGAGTTATTGCTCATCATATGGTTACCTGTCATTGTGTCGGCGGCCTTGTTAAGTTTATTATCGTCAAAGAATTTTAGTTGCCTATAACTCACCGCTTGTGCGCTATCAACATTTGCTGGTAGATACGCGGTTTCCAACCCAATAATTTTTTTACTTGACATGTTAATATTACCTGTAACAGTTTCACCAGTTTTATCAAGCTTGTTATTATCCACATATTTCAACTGCAAAATAAATTACCGATTGGGTTTGATCTAAGTTTCTTGGCGGATATGCGGTTTCCAAGCCTACAACCTTTTTTCCTGACATGTCCAAGTTACCGCTTAAAGTTCCTCCTGTCAGTGATAGTTTGTTATTGTCAACGGATTTAAGTTGTGCATAACTAACAGCTTGTGTACAAACAACATTTATTGGCAGATAATTTGTTTCTAACCTAGAACTCGTTGATTTGACATAAACAAGTTTCCTGTCATTGTGTCGCCGCCGGTTTTTTGACTAGCGATGACGTATTAGTTATTATTGGATCGTCAGCGGAAATAGATCCTGTAAGTGCTGTTCCAAACTTTGTGTAATAGGCCATATTATGTAAATTATATAACATAAAATTGTATAACAACAATGGCGAAGTCAACGATATTAAATTTTGACACCGAACGATTAATCAAACATAAACACAATAACGAACTTCCAGATTGTCATTATCTTATTGTTGGTCGTACAGGCTCTGGCAAAACAAACCTTTTGTTGAATCTCTTACTCAACGATAACTTTAATTACAATAAGGTATATATTTACACAATTAATCCGCAACAAGATAAATACGAGTTTTTACGCGAATGCAATGATAAACTTCGTGATGAGCTTGACGCTGAAGATAATATATTTTTAGTACAACAAACAGAGGAATTAATCCCCGTCAACGAACTTGATTCGTCCGAGCATACAATAATTGTATTTGACGATATTCCTCTAAACAACGAGGAGATGAATAAGATTAAGTTGTACTTTTCGTTATCACGTAACAAAAATTGTAATTCGATTAATCTCGCGCAAGGTTTTATAACGTCGACAGATTTATTAGGAGAAATACGGAATGTTTTATATTATTTCCTGGACTTGATAATGTTGATGTGAGAAATATTGCAAACGAGCAATGCGGTGACGTAACGAAAGATAAATTTATTGAATTATATCATCAAGCGACCAAAGACAAATACAATTTCTTTTTATTTGATAGACTAGAGCGTGATCCTAATAAAAATGTTTCATTGTTGTATTAACACGGATCTATAACAAATTTTATATCGCATATAAAAATAAATAATGGATTATCATAAAAAAAAATGAATTACTAAAACAAACTTGCAGCATCTCAAGTTGTTTTTAAGCAAGCGATGGAAGAACCTCGTCGAAGACAACATGCTGCAGAAGAAGAAACCACCAAACTTTTTAAACCTGTTACCGAAGCAGTACTCGGTAAGCAATCAGAATTATCAGCATTGTCTCCGGAATAACTAAAGAAAGTACAAGAAAAAGGGTTGTTAGGTTTACTAGGAGAAAGATCGAAAGAAGAAACTAAAACAATTGTAGAGGAATTTGTTAGAAATATTGCTGATCCTGTTGCATGACAGGCTGAATTTGACAAATTAATAAACAACCATCTTGCGCTACAAAAGTCTATTGCAGAATTGATAGTTAAGCCAGCCGAGTTAATGGAGTTGATACAAAATTTATCAGAGCAAACTCAGGAACTAGCTGCAAAACAAAAAATGATGACTGAATCTATCGCAGAAATAATGCCACTCAAAAATCAGATAATACTTTTCAGAAAAAAGGCACATGAAAAAATATCGAACGAAGAATACAATGACATTTTAGAAAAATATAATATCAAAGACATTGAAAATATTCGGAAATGGTCAAATAAAAAAATATGAAAATTTAATAAAAAAAAATTAGGAGAAATTTCTACAGCTAGTATAAAAGCTGATAGAGAAATAAGAGAAACTAAAACAGGAAAAGAAATGTTGGTGGTGGTGGATACTATAAGAGAAGGAGTTATTGCTGAGGTTTTACGTACGACAGCAGAACAGTATCGAACCAGAGAAAAAGATTATCCCAAAAGTTGGAATTTCAAAAAACTGTTTGATAAATACGAAAGAGAACGAGATTAAAAAAAAAAAAAATACCAGGGGAAACCACTGGAACAGGTGTTAAAGTTTTTACATCAAACGCCGAAATGGTTGACCGACTTATCTTATTAATATCATCGAAAGAAGCAGGTAATACAGGTACTGAAATCGACGGCGAGATAGTGGACATATTAGATAATCTTAGATCGAGTGGATTACTAACAACAGACGAGTATGAAATTTTACATGGCGATCTTATATAAATGTCAACAACACTATTACTTGACTCGTCACAAACAACGAGTGACAGCGCAAACTTTTTTGTCCACTATGATCCGCCAATAATACTGGATCCCGGTAGCCAGTACGAAATTGGATTAATTTCTGCCACGGTATGGCATTCTATGGCAAATGTAAAAACAAATGTCAATGACGACTTTACATTTAATTCTGGTGCTTGGGTGTCAGTCAAAATACCACAGGGAGCATATAATGTAACTGATCTCAACAAAACGATAAGAGAGTTGATAACAAAATACACTGCCGCAGGCAATTTTGAATTAACCCCAAACTATAATAAGCTACGAGCCAGAATCACATTAAAAAATAATTTGATAATCGATTTTTCACCAGCGACTAATATCGCATCGTTGTTAGGATTTAATCGTCGACAGTATGGCAGTGTTACAGAACAAAGCATACCGTATGATGGAGATTTTCCAGTTAACATAACAGAAGTAAATACAATTTTAATCAATTGCTCTGTTGCATTAGGGTCTTACTCAGCCAAGGGAAGTCGCGGGCAAACAATCTATAGTTTTTCGCCAGATGTTCCGCCAGGTTCACTGATGCAAATTACTCTTCGACAAATAATATACTGTCCGATTACTCCTGAAAATCAAATAACCAACATAACAATGCAACTAACTGATCAATCAGGACGACAAATATATCTTAACAAAGAAATTGTAACGTATTATTTACACTTAAGCAACGTAAAGATCGAAAGAAATTTTGTAAACCTAATTTAATAACAACGATGAAACAAGACAAAGTTTATCGAAGAACTATTGTAGGTGGATTTTTTGGAAACATATTTACAAAGGTGATCGAGAATATCCCAGGAATTGCGCGTAAAGTAGCACCAATTGCACAAGCTTTTACGACGGGGGCAGACAGTGCAGCAGGCAGTGCAGTAGGACAAAAATTAATTAAGGGCGCAACACCTACGATGTCGGAAATAAAACGAGCAATATCATATATTGCACCAACAAACAAAACAAGACGAAAATTAGATTTGCTTCTGATTTAGCAATTTTGTGCAACGATTATAAAAATAAAAAATGTCAGGTAAAAATTATCTTGATTTTGGTGAGGAATATAATACTGACAATACAGCAACAGAATTCGAGTATATTGAATACCTCGACGAGAACTCAAACGAACCAGATGGACCTGGTCAGCTAATTATTAATACCAGAGACGAAGATGTGTTCTTGCTGCCTCACAAGGCTATGGTGGAAGTTCGTGCTAGGATATTAACAGCAGCTGATGGTAATATTGCAGCTTGCACAGAAATTGCGCTCGTAAACAACGGCTGAAGTTTGTTTAAAAGTGCACGATATCAACTAGCAAATCAAACCGTGGAGGATATTGCGGACTGGTTACTGGTTGCAAGTACAATATTAAATATTATTTCGTTTAGCGATGATTATTCGAGATCAATTGCAACAAATATACAGGAGAAGGACAAGCTGTTGGAAATAAATTTCGTACTGGTGCTGGTGCTCCTGGCGCAAATGACAATGATCTAATCGGAGATGCTGCTGATAATACTGCCACGAATATTGGTCAAGCAATAAGAGCTGCAGTTGAAAATATACGACAACAACGTTACAACGATGGATATGCCAGACGAAAAGCGCTTGCAGCAAGATCACAACAAATAACAATGATGTCGCCGTTAAGCACAATATTTGGATTTTGTTGCGACTATCATAAGGCATTTCGAGGGCTGAAACACACACTTATTTTAGATCGGGCAGACCAAAATAATTGTCTTATTCGGGTTGGTGGAGCGGATGCAAAATTTGTGATTGCGAAATTAGCGCTTTGGATGCCTAGAATTGTTCCATCAATAGCTAGGTTAGCAGAACTTAACACAACGTTAGAGGCTTTTACAGAAAAGATTTATTTTCTTCCGAATAAAATATATAAAACAACTGTTCCTAACGCAATCGAATACACATGGTGTATTACAGCTACTTCGAGCGAACAATTATCAAGGCATGTATTCGTTGTCTTTCAAGAAACAGCACGACTTGGTAGCCAGCTACAAAATAACGCCGTTTTTGATAACGCTAAAGTTAGTAGAATATTTGTCAGAATAAACTCTAAACAGTACCCAGAACGAGCGATCGAATGTAATTTTACAGTCGGCGCTGCAAAAAATGTTACTAGAGCGTATATGTACCTGACGGAAGCGATGCAAAAATATCAGGACGCTGACAGCGGATCACAGATTAATGTTGAAGAATTTCGTACTCTTTATCCTATCTTTTTCTATGACGTATCAAAACACTCCGATCGAATGATTAATTCAACCGCGGAAATAGAAGCAACTTGGACGCTTGGAGAAGTTCCACCAGCTTCTCTAAACGTATTTGCGGCTGTGTCTAGCGATCGATTCTTGACGATTGACTCTGTAAAAGGTAGAATGACTGTCCAAGTTTAATCTAACAACCTTGATATAATCAAGGAAATGAAAACGGAATACACAAGCAGAGAAATATACCTAACACCCGGTCAAATTAAAAAATTATTAGCGGCGGTTGCCAAACGTAATTCTGTCTCCTTAATGATATCCCCAAAGACGGGCGCGTCCGCAGTGAAAGTAATGTTAACTCAAAACCAAATCAATAAACTCGACCAGGGAAAACCCTTCATCCTTAGGTTATCCGTTGCACAAGTAACAGGGATGGCAAAACACGGGGGATTTTTGGACCAGCACTTTCTATAATTTTACCAAAGATTCTACCGGTATTAGGAACATTGGGACTAACAGCAGCGTCAGGGGCAGTATCTGAAGCAACTAAAAAGGCAATATCTGGAGACGGTGTCTCTGGTGATGGAATCAAACAAATTTTATATAACAATAAATAATATAATGCCAGCTAAAAAGAAATCGCCAGCAAAGAAATCGCCAGCGACAAAATCTAAAAAAAAGAAGCCGCCAAGAAAAGCAAAACAAGGAGGAATTATTCCTTTCTCTCCGCTGCTAGCAGAGTTAGCAGGCAGTCTAAGTCCAAACCTACTAGGGATAGGACGTGGAATGACTCTACCAGGCACCAGACGTCGTTGACGTCACTGCCGTTGAGTAACTTCGAAATTATGTCGAGATTTAATGACATTGTCGGATTTCGTGGAGTATATTCCAAAGACGAATTAGATAATGTACCAGCAGGTGGTTCGTGTGTTGTAAATATACAAAAGTTCGATGATGGACCCGGCACTCATTGGGTTGCTG
Source organism: Megalonaias nervosa (assembly GCA_016617855.1). NCBI lineage: Eukaryota > Metazoa > Mollusca > Bivalvia > Unionida > Unionidae > Megalonaias > Megalonaias nervosa. The sequence goes on along the minus strand of JAECUM010006681.1, from coordinate 13,857 downwards.
TCTACGATAATAATTATTTTGATTCGTTCGGACTTCCTCCGAATGATCTTATAAAAAAATATACTTTTAAAAATTTAAAAAAGTAAATTACTCGTCTAATCAACTACAGCCGGTTGGAACATCAGCTTCTGGTTATTATTGTATTATGTTTATCCGACAGATGTCCCAGCCTAAATTTAATTTTTTAAAATTTATTTTACAGTTTGACTCCGTCGCCGGACACGGAAATGATGAGATTGCAATTAATTTTATCTAAACTAAGGAATATGTCAACATACTGTCTCATATGTAAAACTAAGACAGAGAATAAGGATGAGACAACTGAAAAAAAACAGAAACTAATAGACAATGTTAAAAAGCATTTGCGCTGTTTGCGGTAGAAAAAAGTATGTTTTTAAAATCGACAACTGGAGCTGGAATGTGCTCTGACAGAGTTATTTTAGTAGATGATTAATTCACGAAGGTAAATAATACTCTAAATTATTTTATAATTTCTGAAAATCTTTGAAAATCTGAAATTCTGACAAAATATTTTGTCGACGATTAAAAAATAAAATGAAATGTAATTGTAATTGTGATAAAGATCTTTGTATAGAACAAGATAATATTCTTACATACTGTCAATCATGCTATCGACATGAGGTAATTGGCAGCGGCATTGACATCCACAAATTTATTGGAAAATTTCCGAAACCAAAAGGAGGAGGGACATTGCCTGGCCATAAATATACTGGGCCGTACAATCCACTCGACGAACAGTTAAACGAAAACGATAACCCATTACCAGGACAAGAACGATACAATGATGTCGATGCAATAACAATGCGTCATGCTATTTGTTATCGTGATAACGAACAAGATAAGCATGGCTGTGATAAGGTAATGCTAGACGAACTTAAAGATATGAAACCTGTAAATATACGAGAACGATTTGATAGAAGGTTAGTTCAGACAATGATAGGAACAAAATATAAGTTCGGACTAGGAGAGTCTGGTCTTGGAAAAGAATTGTATGATGATCTGGCATCTGAGCTACATAAACCTAAAAAAAATTTCCACCACGTAAGGTTGTCGCAAATGCCGTTGACGATATCTGGGAGATAGATTTAGTTGATGTCTCAAATCTTGCTCAGTTTAATGATAACAAGAAATATCTTTTTAACGTCATAGATGTTTTTAGTAAATATGCGTTTAGTGTACCCGTTTCAAATAAAACAGGAACATCGATGACTGATGCATTAAAACAGATAATAACAAGTACGGAAAGAAGGCCGAATAAGGTCTGAACTGATCACGGAACGGAGTTTTTAATAAAAAATTTGAGCAATTTTTGAACAAAATAACATACAAAAATATGTTACGGGAAATGAAGGTAAGAGCGTTATCGTCGAGCGATTTAATCGTACACTAAACGAGCTGATACGTAAACATTTGAGAGCTAAAAATACAAATAAATATATTGACGATCTTTCACAAATTGCTGATAATTATAATAGCACAAAATAAAGATCAATAAAAATGTCACCAAGCGACGCAATTAAAAATCCGATTCTTACAAATGAAAACATGTATCGCAGACATAAATTTAAAGTTGGTGATCGAGTTAGAATTTCTCTGACGAAAACAAAACATTTGAAAAAGGATTTACCCCAAACTAGAGCGAAGAAATATTTGTTGTTGATAAAGTTTTACTGACAATACCTGTAACATATGCGCTAAAGGATTTATTAGGTGAGTCAATAACCGGTAGTTTTTACGAGCAGGAACTGCAGAAAACTGAGCAAGATATATTTGTTATTGAAAAAGTTATTAGGAAAAAAGGTAATAAAAGCTTTGTCAAGTGGCGCGGGTACAGCGATAAATTTAACAGCCGGATTCCAACTCGGTCGATAAAATAATATTGTTATAAATTTCCTCGTACTTACGCTTGACAGATTTACATTTTACTGGTTTACATAACGATATTAGATATTGTCTGCGATCGTCAGAGATCATCATTAGGTTAAAAATCTTGACAAATATAAAGTAGAATTTTATATTTTTCTGTCGGTCTGGAATTTAAATGCTTAAAAAGGGTTTTATCAGCCGCCAAAAAGACTGATTTTCATCTACTGAAAAATTAATTTTAGATATTTTCTTTGTGATATGATACTTAACATCATATCGCCCAGTTGTCGGTCTGCTGTAATTTTTTTTATCAACCACGCCAACAATTTCGTCTTGTTCGTCGTCGTTGTTAAATAGAATATCGTCTTCTGTATAACCAACAGAGTTGTGTTTATCTGCGACTATAACATCTCCTCCGCGATTATATTGCGGTGTAAAATTATCATCCGCGATTATATCAGCAAGTCGTTTCATCAAGTTCATATTATAATACATTTTTATCTAATTTATTATTATAAATGACTAACGAGATAAAATATCATCAAAAAGTTGATATATTAAATTACAAAGAATTAGCTGAAGCAGTGCGAAAATGTTTATCGGGATATAGTTCTTATTTTGTCAACGTTAATGTGGTGCAAGGTGATTCTAATAAAATTCTTCTAACAGCGGCAGAAAAACATAAACTTAATGAAAGCGCAGTAGTAACGTTAAAATTTAACAAAGATGACGTGTTAATGTTCGCTCATAATTGCGTAACTAAAAAGGAGCTAGAAAATATAATTAATTGTCGTATTTGAAGATGATTCTGTCAAATGTTGACATTGATGTTGCTGATTTTGTTCTGCCATCTGCGACATATTTTATTGTTGCCGGATGAATTTTAAAATGTTTTGCTGCAGCTGTCATCGAAGGAAATTCTAGTTCCTCACCTGTACTAATGTTATATGATATTATAGTTTTAGCAGAACATCTGAAATTAATACCACCTCCTCGTCCTCGTCTGCTATTTTTTTTAGGCGTGAAAAGTTCGAGGTTTGTCTGTTTTAATACCGTTGATGTGGTCTATTACTAAACCATCGGGTATAGGTCCTTTAAACGTTTCGTAAACAAAACGATGTGATGAATAATTAACGTTATTTGTTAGTGTTCCTGTAACAGTTATTCTAAGATAATCGCTGTTGTTCATAAAACCAACAACTTTTTTCGTTTGGATATTTCGAATAATCCCGCGATCATTAGCCTCATATAAATCAAACACAGGGTGAGGTTGAAATTCACTTTGTAAAGACAAGTTTTCAATATTATCATCATTTATAGATCCATTTACTCTATAAACTCTTTGTCCAGCTGGTATGTCTCCGCAGAACAAAGTATAAATAAAATCTTTCCTAAACATTTCAACTCTCTCAGCATTATCACCTTTAACGCTGATCTTATAACCAGCTGGTGTTGATTTACCAAACGGTTTTCCGTACTTAACGTGAATCACTGAACCTAACATATTCTCCGCATAACTATTATAAATTGGATGAACATGATATTCTTCCTGTTCCCCTGCCGTCAGTCTTATGCAACTCAAATTTTGTGTCATTATAACTTAAACAATTTTTATCTCTAATTGATTTTTCAACTAGCAATATCAATTAAATATATGAAATGTTATATAACAATGCTGAAATTGCGAGATATAGCCAAAAAAAAGCCTTATAGGAGAACTTACAAAAATAGCTACCGCTTTTGCAGGATTTGATAACAGTTATAAATTTGATGGCCAAGGTGTTTTAGCAAATTTTAACTCTACAAATTTGTTTCACCTCTTATATCCGACTGTAACGCGAGAACTTGCAGTACATAAAAGTATCAAACTAATAGTACAGTATCATGTTATTTTATCAAAGTTACATGCATCTCAAAAAGATACAAAGATTGCCGAACCATATTTAACAGCTAAATCACGAAAAATATTAGCTGGAACAAATATTTCCTCAGTTGCCGATGAAATACATCAGGAAATAAATAAACAATTCGAAGAATTTACTGCATCCGGATCAGGTTGGAAATTTGAGGGGATGTAGGAAGTTTTATTTCACTCAGCGAGATATAACGTACTTCGCGGTAACTCTTACGTTGACCTGCCTCAAAAGATTAAAAACAAAAAATGTTGCATAAACGTAAAGAACTCTGATAACAAGTGTTTCCAATGGGCTATTCTCTCTGCGATGTTTCCAGCAGAAAAAAAAATGCTGATCGCGTCGAGAAGTATATTAGTCACGTATCAAAATTAAATTTTAGCTGCGTTAACTTTCCAGGTGCAGAAAATCAAATGCCAAAGGTTGAGGGACATAGTGGTGTTTCAATTCATGTGTTTGGTCTTGAAAAGCGTGAAAATGTTTATCCCAGATACATCTCAGAAAAAGCTACACAAAACACAATAAACTTGCTGTTTTATAAAGGACATTACATTTGAATAAAAAAACTTTAACGGCCTAGTTGGCAGACAATATAGCAAAGATAAAAGTAAGAAATATTTTTGTTATCGTTGTTTACAACGTTTTTCTAAGGATGAAAATCTGCAAGAGCATGTTAAATACTGTCTTAATGTTCAAAAATTAACAATGCCAACAGAGAAAGAGAAAGTTTTTAAATTTAAAAATTATAATCACAAATTAAGTATTCCGTTTGTTATTTATGCTGATTTCGAGTGTTTACTTGTTCCTGTGGCAGGCGCAGAAAATGATCCAAATAAATCAAGCACCAGAAAAATACAACATGTTCCCTGTGGAGCAGCTTATAACGTAATTTGTTGCGCTAACGACAATTTTTCAAGTCCATTAAAATTGTATAGGGGTAAAAATCCTGCCGTGTGGTTACTATAAAATTTAATAGATGATGTTAATAAAATCACCGACAAAATATCTAAAATAGCTCCAATGAAAATAACACCTAAACAACAACTTGATTTTTCCGAAGCAGTTAATTGTCATATCTGCGAGAAACCAGTCCTCAGCCTCGATAAAGTGCGCGATCACTGTCATCTAACCGTCCAATATCGCGGAGCCGCACATAACAATTGTAATTTGAAATTTCATGCGCCAGATTTTATTCTTGTCGTTTCATACAGTTTCCGTGGTTATGATAGTCATATTATTGTCGAATCATTTGGCGATGAGGAAATTAAATCTAAACTAAAATTAAATAATGTAAGAAAATGTATCCCGAACAATTTTGAAAAATATATGTCAGTTACGCTCGGCAAATTACGTTTCATCGACAGTCTGCAATTTATGGCGGCGCCGCTGGATGAGCTTGTAAAAGGTTGTAGCAGTTTTGGTAATCTACGAAGTTGCTTTGGTGGGGATTAAGCCTACCTGACAAAAAATGTGTCTTTCCGTGCGAGTACCTCGACGACTGGAGCAGATTTGATGAAACTTCTCTTCGTGACAAAGATAAATTTTACTCACAGCTAAAAGGTGAAGGTATATCCGACGACGAGTACAAATATGTACAAGAGACTTAGAATAAATTTGGTTGTAATGCACTTGGTGATTATCATGATTTATATTTGAAAACAAATGTGTTATTGTTAGCTGATGTTTTCGAGAACTTTCGTAAAGTTAGTCATAAAAATTTTGGATTAGACCCGTGTTGGTATTATTCTGCGCCAGGATTGTCATGGTATGCTCTGCTAAAAACAAGTAGGATAGAATTGGATCTCTTAACTGATGTTGATATGTTTAATTTTATTGAAAAAGGGATTCGCGGCGGAATTAGCATTATAACCAAAAGATATGCCGTAGCTGACAATAACTACTTAAAAACCCACGATAAAAATTTACCGTCAAATTATATTATTTATTTTGACACTAATAATTTATATGATCGTGCAATGTCAAAGCCAATGCCGTGCAGTGGATTTCATTGGATAACTCCAGATCAATTTCTTAAAGAAACTGAGAAAAATATCTCCAGAAAAATCAATAATGATTTTTCCGATGTCAGTTATTTTGTTGAAGCTGATCTTGATTATCCTAGTTCGTTACATGATCTACATAACGACTATCCGTTTTTTGCAGAGTCAATGATGATCGATTATAGTTTATTATCGCCTGAACAACAGACAACGACAACAGCAAAAAATTCGATTGTCAATAAGCTAGTTCCAAATTTACTCAGTAAACGGAATTACGTGATACATTACAAAACTTTAAAACAAGCAGTCGACCACGGCTTAGTCCTTAGGAAGGTTCATTGCGTGCTAACATTTAATCAATCTTGTTGGATGGCAGATTACATTGATTTAAATACCAAACGTCGTGCTATTGCTTAGACTAACCTTGAGAAAACCTTTTTCAAGTTGATGAACAATTCAGTGTTCGGTAAGACCGTGGAAATTATCAGAAAGCGAGTCAGTATTGAAATTGTAAATGATGTAAATCGCAGAAATAAATTAGTCAACGATGACGGTTTTGTCAGTCTGAAAATATTTAATGAAAATCTTGTTGCAATACAGCGACGAAAGACAAATTTAAAGTTAAATAACCCGATTTATGTTGGTGCAGCTGTACTTGACATATCAAAATGGTTAATGTACGACTTTCACTATAATTTTACGAAGATAGTTTGGCCAGATTCGGAGTTGCTATTTACTGATACGGACTCACTTGTTTATAACATAAAATGTGAGGATGTTTATCAAGATATTTATGATCATATGGAGTTATTTGATTTATCAGATTATCCAGCAAGTAATGGATTTCATAATCCAGCTAACAAGAAAGTCATCGGAAAGATGAAAGATGAATTTATGTTTGTAGCAGTTAGGAAATTTGTTGGACTAAGAAGTAAAATGTACGCTGTAATTTTAGATGACAATAAACTGACAAAAATAGCAAAAGGTATTCCTCGCGGAAACGTAAAATGGTGTATGAAATTTGATGATTTTAAAGCAGCGCTAAACAATAATGTCGGCTTTATTAAAACAAATATTATCAGAACAAATCATCACAAACTTGAAACAGATACAATTATAAAACGTGGACTAAGTAATTTTGACGACAAACGCTATTGCGAGGACGGAATTAATACGTTTGCGTTTGGACACTATGCCAGTACCGGAGGTGGTATATTCGATATCATCTTTAATTAATTTTGTCTAAACTTTAGAAATAATGTTTGAAATTTTAACGTTAGCCGATGGAGTTAGTAGCAAAATTAAAAAAATAATTTTAATGGCCAGCAATTATCATTTGAATTTAATGATGAAATTTAGGTATTTGTTTTAGTAAATTTGATAGAATGAAACTCTCACTTATTAAATCAGATAACAGCAAATATTTTGATTATCTTGAAAAGTTACGAGATAAGCTCACGTTAAAGTACAATAATCTTCATGATCCGATCAGTCAGGAAAAATATACCAAAATAAATATTGACTTAAACTGGTCAAAGGTTTTTGCAAAAGGTTGTAAGTATTTTGTCAACAGGGTAGTAATAAGAGAGTTATTTGAATGTCATCGAAAAGTAAGTGGAAAAGTTAAATTTTATTTATATAAACACGATGATGAATTATTTCTGTTAGCTGCCGTTGATGTTTTAATGATAGGTAATTAAATTCTTTAAAAAAATAAAACAGGACTTACCTGCTCAGGTACATATCCACTTGCTGAATGAACACGGAGAATAATTTTGCCTGCCTTTTATAGCGTTATTCTGGAATTTCCATTACGTACTTTCTAGAATGTTCTTTGAAGTATCCATTACGTAATCTTTAGAATTTCCATTACGTAATCTTTGGAATTTCCATTACGTAATCCTTGGAATTTCCGCGATCTTTTACCTGACAAAGTTATATATGTTCTGGAAATTCCGTGATGAGTCATTCTGGAATTACGAGCATAGGTGAGGAAACAAGTGTTTCTAGATCAGAGACCCCTTATTTTGTCAGAAATGTAAACGTCATCATCGGAGCTGAAAAAAATGTCATCATAGATGTGTTTTGAAGGGGAAAGGAGGGTCTCTGAGATAAATACCTTATACTCCTTTACTACTTATGGATGATGAGGAAATTAATCAAGATGATAGGTTGCAATTGCAAGCGTCCAGCAATATTTTTGTTGTATCGTAATTCGAAATTGTAACAATAAATGCTGGCAATACAAAGACCTGTTCTTTCTAGAATCTTTAAAATTCCTATGTAAACCTGGATAAATTTCTGTCAAGTCGGTCTGGACCCAGATCAGCTCAAATGAGTTATCACTAGGTATTGCATCAACTCCAACACGGCCAGACTGTGTACGTTTGTATCCAGCAACATGAAACAGCTTGGAGAGCTTGCATATCTGATCTATGGTTTTTGTTTCATTGCAGTCTGAGATGACTCCGGAGAATTTCTTCAATTGTCTGCGCTGCTCCGTTTCTGCGGCGTTGAACATCAATTCGTATAGCCTCTGAATGTTGGTGAGTGTGAATGCTTTTTATATATTATAGGTCAAAGGTCAAAGGTATTATCTAAATGATTTGCCATTGATGGTGATCTTTGCCGTTTTCACTGTTGTCTCTGTCTCTGCTGTCGTTCATGCTTTCGCTGTTAACTCAGTCTTTGCTGTTGTCGCTGTCTTCGCTGGGCATTTTGCCTGGCGATTTCAGTCAATGTCAGCAATTTCTTACACGACATCAGACAGTGACTGTACACGCGTTGATCGTAAATTTTGGCAAAGTTTTCATCCTGGTCTTGTGATAGCTCAACGGACTGTTCACACATCGCCACATTCCAGGACACTGGTACAGTAGCCCATTCGAGACTACATGCACATGAACACATTCAATATTGGAATATATTTGGAACACCACTGGAATAAAATTGGAATTTCATACTTTTGGACTTGTGATACAACTTTTAGAACTATTTGAGATTTATTTTACAATACTGTAAGTTCTTTTTAAATTGTCACATTGTATTCCAGGGAAATAAATTATTTGTTGAATTTTATGAAATTTGTTGATTTTGCTCTTTTCTGTTACTTAGTTTAAGACCATAGAGTCATAACACAATACAGTATATGCTAAACATTGGTACTTTCGATGTCAGTATATTTATACTCGCTATATTTATAATCGCTGTAATTATTTAATATAATATTCTCATACAGATGGAAACAATCTCCGCTTAGGTTGGTTTTTGTCGATAGTATGTCTTTGAGAAATAAATCTTTCTGCTGTCTTAAGCTGTTGCATATGATTTCATACAGTCAACAGATGTGTTCTAACAAGTGTCGATTACGGAGGTTTGAATGTGAAACACCGAATGAGCTTTCAAGGGGTCGAACGACATCACTGAAGGTTTAAAGGTTGCTTGAATTCAGACTACCTCTTAAAATATGCATGCGTGACTGTTAGGCAATAAACATATCATCGTTAGATTTTACTTTCATATTCTATGTGCAACAGAACTTAAGCTCAAATATTTGCTCAATTAATAAGAAATGGATCCATTTCCTTGAACTTGATTCGAGCCTGTAATGTCTTAAGAGTATCGCTCGTTTCTTTTATGTTAAAACTTTCAATGTAGTTTGCAGGCTAAATCTACACAATCCTTAATTACATATGTTGTGCGGTATTGAGCCTAACCCTAAAATCTTCAAGGTTATAAGCAATTGTTCGTTATCTATTATTATCGACGGTTTATCCAGTACAGAGTATTTCGCAAACAAAGCTTGCTTTTTGCGTTTGTGATGTTGTTAAGCTCATAGTATGTATTAACTTATCAATTATAATAAACAGTCTATCTATATTTTTTTTCCGAAATAATGATATTTCATTCCTTCTTGTGTAAATACACAATCAAGCAATGCGAGGAAAATTGCTACATATAAACATTCACAGATCTTTGCCTTTTTATATCACTTCAGAAGGTTATTAAGAACACTAACTCCACAACTGGAATCGCTACTGCACATGTACAATATAATTCTTAAAACAAACTTAATCCAGGACATTCGAAAAACATGTGAAATAAATCCTGTTTTCAACTGACAAAATGGACATATATCTTTATCAATTTAATCATAATATTTCAGTCTCTCTTTTGAAAATAATCTAGTGTGCATTATTTTGTAATCCAGATGTACACAGTATGTGGCCTTGAAGGGCAAGTGGGTTAATTTCCAGTGATTAAATTCCGGGACTAAATATCCCACTCCAAAAGGAATCTGAAACTGGGTATTGGAAAATCAAACAACGCAAGAGCGTGCATAAATATTTGTGTTGTACATTAACAGAAGTCATACAGTTTGGTATCAACTTTGACGTTCGAAAATCTTCTATTTGATGCAGTGGGTTCGGTTTCTTTTGCAACTATGTTTCTCCCTTATAATGGTATACTTTCAATCATACAATTGTAGTCCTATTCTAATTTGTTGTTTTTTTTTTGTTTGTTTGTTTGTTTGTTTTGTTTTGACCTCAGAATTTGATTCATTTCTTTAATAATCATATTAGGCAATAATCCAGATACAAGTTCATATGTAATGTCCTGAACACAAACAATTCCTGCCTTTATAAATTCTGCGATCAACAATGTTTTACCCCTACATGTAATATTAGGCTGTAGAATAAAGATTGTTCTAATGCAGTCACTACACCAATAGTCACATCGTTATTGTGTCTAATGTGTTGCTATGAATGAAATATTTCTCTCTTTAAAGGGAAGGGGGCATTCAGTTGTTGTTTATTTAAGGACATGAAAAATACGTCCCATGTCAAGTTCATATTTAGAATAGCAGATAAAAAGTAAACAAGGGTATTTTTCCACATAGCCTTACACTTAACAGCAAAGTGTCGTTTCTAAAATTTTAGTCAGTTAACTTGACCACTGAACTAGAATTTAGTGTTGTTTATACTATATATACCAGAGCGTTTACCAGATCAGATGCATACAAGTTCCTATTATCATGGTTTGTTCACCAAAACCTTTGTAATGTAAATCAAATACCTTTGTACCTTTGTACCAAAACCTTTGCGATATAAATCAAATACCTTAAAGGACTGATTAATGGATTGTCAATCAGCTAATGTCATAACTGTATGATCGGCATGTTGAAAGACATTACCTGCATAACTAGACAATGAATTTGGACTACCTTTAATATAATTATTTGCTTTTATAGCGAATCGTAAAAGGTTCTGCTGCTAATACATACAACATAGCTGATATAAGTCAACCTTCTCGGATTTAGCCACGGCATAGCTATTTAACCGATTAACCATGGCTTAGCTCTTTAACCAATTAAACCATAGCTTAGTTCTTTAACCGATTAGACCGAGGCTTAGCTCTTTAACCGATTAGACCAAGGCTTAGCTCTTTAACCGATTAGACCGAGGCTTAGCTCTTTAACTGAATAGACCGAGGCTTAGCTCTTTAACCGATTAGACCGAGGCTTAGCTCTTTAACCGATTAGACCGAGGCTTAGCTCTTTAGCTCTTGCACATTGGAGAGAAGAACTCATATATAAACTTACAACGCTGCCACAAAGAAGTGTAATACAACATTACACCGCTGTCAATGTAAAATAAAGAATCCATTTTAGAATTGCCGCCCGTCACCTGTTATATTTTCTAATGCAATTTCTAATACGATTTTAGAGGACAGGTCTTGTTTTATCAATCATGAATTTGTATACGTGATGAAACCAATCTCATGGTCGCGGCTGGCATTACACTTCTTTTCCTCATAATATTAATTAGCATATCCACCAACAATAATTCGATTCATTTTTACATCGGTGATGGCCATGTTTACATCATGAGGACCAGATCCAATCAATTTAAATTCTTCTTTGAGAATTAAAAGTTCGCAAAATCGAATTTCTTAAATCAAACAGTCCCGTACAACAGAGTCAAACCTACGAGCCAGCAGATTGCTGTTCCCTAGTACCAGCTGCAGACAGAACGACAACTGTAGTGGGAGGGGGGTATCGGGGGAGGCGGTGGCTGGCTCATTCTGGTTATTGATCAACATGTATGAGAATCGTATACTCGTTGCACACGCACCGCCCACGCATGCAGTCGCACGAGCGGCGGGGGTAAAAACATGGGTTGTAGAAGGGGATAACCATGAGGAGTAAAAGAAATATCTTAAACGCTAATTATCATACTACTACGTTCTTACCTGTAGTGTATGTAGCTATGCATTGAGCACAAACTGAGAAACATTCAGAAATGCTCAGATGCTTTCATGTCATTCATACATTTTACCTCGGCCATACGGCGGTGCCAAATGCAAGATATATAAGCTAGACTTTATATGGCGGTGCTTCGTGCAAAATATATAAGCTAGACTTTATATGGCGGTGTTTCGGGCAAGGTATATAAGCTAGACTTTATATGGCGGTGCCAAATGCAAGATATATAAGATAGACATTATATGGCGGTGTTTAATGCAAGATATTTAAGTTAGACTTTATATGGCGGTGTTTAATGCAAAATATATAAGCTAGACATTATATGGCGGTGTTTAATGCAAGATACATAAGCTAGACTTTATATGGCGGTGTTTAATGCAAGATATTTAAGTTAGACTTTATATGGCGGTGCTTCGTGCAAAATATATAAGCTAGACATTATATGGCGGTGTTTCGTGCAAGATATACAAGCTAGACTTTATATGGCGGTGTTTAATGCAAAATATATAAGCTAGACATTATATGGCGGTGCTTCGTGCAAAATATATAAGCTAGACATTATATGGCGGTGTTTAATGCAAGATATATAAGCTAGACTTTATATGGCGGTGTTTAATGCAAGATATATAAGCTAGACTTTATATGGCGGTATTTAATGTAAGATATATAAGCTAGACTTTATATGGCGGTGTTTAATGCAAGATATATAAGCTAGACATTATATGGCGGTGTTTAATGCAAGATATGTAAGCTAGACTTTATATGGCGGTGTTTAATGCAAGATATATAAGCTAGACTTTATATGGCGGTGTTTAATGCAAGATATATAAGCTAGACATTATATGGCGGTGTTTAATGCAAGATATGTAAGCTAGACTTTATATGGCGGTGTTTAATGCAAGATATATAAGCTAGACTTTATATGGCGGTGTTTAATGCAAGATATATAAGCTAGACATTATATGGCGGTGTTTAATGCAAGATATGTAAGCTAGACTTTATATGGCGGTGTTTAATGCAAGATATATAAGCTAGACTTTATATGGCGGTGTTTAATGCAAGATATATAAGCTAGACATTATATGGCGGTGTTTAATGCAAGATATATAAGCTAGACTTTATATGGCGGTGCTTCGTGCAAAATATATAAGCTAGACTTTATATGGCGGTGCTTCGTGCAAAATATATAAGCTAGACTTTATATGGCGGTGTTTAATGCAAGATATATAAGCTAGACTTTATATGGCGGTGCTTCGTGCAAAATATATGAGCTAGACTTTATATGGCGGTGTTTAATGCAAGATATTTAAGTTAGACTTTATATGGCGGTGTTTAATGCAAGATATATAAGCTAGACATTATATGGCGGTGGCGAATACAGTTGTGTATAAGCTAGACATTATATGGCTGTGTTTCGTGCAAGACATATAAGCTAGACTTTATATGGCGGTGTTTAATGCAAGATATATAAGCTAGACATTACATGGCGGTGGAGAATACAGTTGTGTATAAGCTAGACTTTCATAAGCTTGAATTAAAATATTTCCATAAGTACGTTTTTTTAATAGAAAAGTTAATTACAGCTTCTATATTGATGAAGTTAATATCCGTCAGATAGCAGCAATGTAACATTTAGATGAACTTTTCCTTTTAAACCTTAGTTCACATGCTGTACGTTTTCATGAAAGTTACCGTCCAGCTTTTTTTGAAGCATATTCCAATGCAAACAGAGAAGGAATATTCTTTTAGTAGATTTTGTTTTGTTTTTTTTTTTTTTTTTTTTTTTTTTTTT
>JAECUM010006680.1:0-125650 GCA_016617855.1 Megalonaias nervosa | reverse complement strand
TTTCCCTCTGTATTTTGTAGTGCAACTAGAACATCCATATTATTTGGTATCATCGTAAAGCTACATCTGTCTACCCTTCTATAATACCACCCACTTTAGTGTGTCATACATGACCTTGATGCTACAGAGCTCAGAAGTAGGCTACCACCTCCTGCCGTGTAAACGCGGTGCCAGGGGTTAATGAGTTATGAGTTAGTCCCTGAGGTTTTCAACAAAAATTCAAGAACTCTAGAAAAGAAGCAGCAAGTCTCAATTCTACTTATTACCCAAAACTCATACGTATGCCTCAATTCTACATATTACCCAAAACTCATAAAAATCCTGACCATAATCTACCTTTAAATTATCCAGGATGACCCATTATATCAGGTTGTAATTCATATAATGAAAACCTATCCAAATTTATTGATATTGTTTTACAACCTTTAATGAAATCACTTCTGTCACACATTAAAGATACTACTGATTTCATTAAAAAGTTGAAGTCCATTCCACAGCTATCTGATATATCAATCCTGGTATCATTAGACGTAACATCACTATATACCAACATTCCACATACAGATGGCATTGAAGCGTGTAAATATTTTCTTGATAACAATCCTAATAATAGCACACTATCTAGTGAAGATATTTGTAAAATAATAAAACTTATCTTGGAAAATAATTATTTTCAATTTAATAATACAGATTACATCGAAGTAATGGGTACAGCAATGGGTAGTCCTATGTCTCCTTCATACGCTTCCCTTTTCATGGGTAAATTAGAAAAAGATTTCCTTCAAAAAGAAAAGTTTAATCCATTTGTTTGGTTTAGATTTTTAGATGACATATTTATGATCTGGAACCATTCAACTGAAGAATTGGAAAAATTCGTTGATCACCTAAATCATTTTCATCCGAGAGTTAAATTTACTTACACTGCATCTAGTATGCATGTTTCATTTTTAGATGTAAATGTAATTAAAAATATTGACAACACTATCTCTACAAATATTCATGTCAAAAAAACTAATATCTACCAGTATGTGGAATATTCTTCATGTCATCCCATGTCATGTAAAAACGGTATACCATATTGCCAGGCCAAAAGATACCGACGCATTATTTCAGATGACTGTCAATTACAAAATTCGTTGAATGATTTAAGAACGTATTTCCAAAACTGAAATTATCCTAAACATATCATTGATTCTGCGCTGAATAAAGCCCGTAATCTTACTCAACATGAGGCTTTAAACACAGCAAATTGTACAATAGAGAAAAATATAATTCCTTTTACAATGCAATATAATCCTTCATTACCTAATATAGGCCTTATAATTAATAAATATTGGAGTCTCCTAAATTTATCAAATAAAATCAGCGTAAAATCACTTTACAACAATAAACCAATTCCTGCTTATAGAAGATCCATGAATTTGCAAGATTTTCTAATTAGAACTAAACAAACAGAAAATAAAAAAAGACAATTCTCATTATCTAAATGTAATAGACACCGGTGCTTTAAATGTTGCAAACATAAGAGAAAGTGCTTCTTTCAGTAGCACTAATACTAAAGAGGTATTTTTTCTATGTTATAACACTAACTGCGTATCAACTGATGTGATTTATTTGATAACCTGTAAAAAATGTAATATGCAATATGTTGGACAAACACTTCAACAAGTTTCTAAGAGAATGAATAATCATCGCTTTCATATAAAAAATTATAGAGATCCTCAGTTTTCCTCTAATATTTCAACACATTTTAATACCAATAATCACTCTCTACTCGATTTTTCTTTCATGCCAATAGATACTGTGCATGGAGACATGAATAGACTCATAAAAGAAACTTAATGGATTCATAAATTAGATACTTTGTATCCTAATGGCCTTAATACCAATGCACTATATAAAATTGTATAAATATTTTTTTTTTTTTTTAAATTTCTAAATTGTATATCCTTTATAACAATATAATTATATGTATGACTGTTTGTCTCTATTTCATTTTATTATTTTACTGATTCAGGTTTCATTAGAGACTCAAGTATCTTTCAGATCCTGTCATATATATATATAATTGTTATGATGATGCATATCATTCATGATGTTATGTAATGATGTAGTTGTTATTTTAAAATATAAAGACGTCATCCGTTTCTTTCAAAATATTTTGTGCCTGAAGAAGCATGTATTAAATGCGAAACTAGTTGCACAGAATTATTGGCGCTTGTGTTGTTTTTTACCCCAATTTTGAAGAGTTTAAGAATTGCATCCATAGTGATGTTAAGACTTATCTTGATGAACATAAGGTTGAAACCTTAGAAAATGCTGCTCATACTGCTGACGAGTATTCCTTAGCTCATAAAGTGTCTTTTGTAAGTAAGTCTTCCACTCAGTAGTTGTCTGGTAAAATATTTCAGCCTAATATGAGCCCTTCTAAATTTCAATCTGGCACAACTTTTTGAAATCAAGTTTCTGATAAGATTAATCAGAAATCCTTATATCTTCCTATGTGTACCTATTGCAAGAAGAAAGGACACATTATTTCTGATAGCTACAAATTGAAAAATAAGCATCAGAATCAAGACAGACCTGTTCCAAATGCTCTTTTTTCTAAGAGGTCAAGGTCATGGTCATGTATTGAAAGCAATACATTTGTTGGGTCTAATAAACCCCAGTCTAATTTTATTATGGAGAATTATGAACCATTCATCTATATCACTCAAAAAGTGATTCAGTCAATCCCATCCCTATTAAAATTTTAAGGGACACGTGAGCTTCTCCGAGTCTTTTATTATCAGGTACTTTGCCTTTTTCTGAGAAGTCTTCTTCTAATGGGAGTGTTCTTATTCAGGGAGTAGAGTGCGGCTTTGTTAATGTTCCTCTCCATTGTGCAAATCTGTCATCAGACTTAGTCTCAGGACCTGTGACAGGGGAAACAGTGTCTTCTTTATCCACTGAGGGCGTTTATTTATTACCAGGCAATGACCTAGCTTGAGATAAGGTTGTGGTTAATTCACTTGTAACTGACAAGCCTAGTTTGGATCAGAAAGTCGATCCTATTGAAAAAGAATTGCTCGATTTCTACCCAGATTGTGCAGTTACTAGAGCTATGCCAAAGATAGCTCTTGAGAATGATGTTAATCAGGAAAGTATTCCTTTGCTGACATATGTACTGGTCAGGCTTTGGATGAGGTCACTTTCACTCCTTGTTTGGATCAATCAAAAAGTATTGATCACAGTGCTCCTCTTTTAACTACTCATTTTTGTTATTCTAATCAGAGTGACAAACGATAATCACTTGTTGTTGAACAGGAAAAAGATCCTGAGATTTCCTGTTTGTTTCAAAAGGTCATTAGTGAAAATGAAGCCAAAGAAGTACCTGTTTGTTATTTCATTAAAAATGGGATTCTTATAAGAAAATGGAGACCTCCCGAGGTATCTGCTGGTAACGAGTGGTCAGTGAACTATCAAATTGTCATTCCAAAATTGTACAGACAGGAAATTCTTAGTCTGGCCCATGAAACTCCTTTGGCTGGTCATTTAGGGATTAATAAGACTTATCACAAGATCTTGAATCACTTTTACTGGCCAAAAACTATAAGTGATGTTTGTAAATACTGCAGATCTTGTCATACTTGTCAAATGGTAGGAAAACCCAATCAGAAGATACCTCAGGCTCATTTGCAACCTGCATTTGATAACCATTTAGCAGAATAATGGTAGATTGTGTCGGTCCCTTACCTAAGACCAAGTCAGGTAACCAATACTTGTTGACCATAATGTGTGCGTCAATAAGATTCCCAGAGGCAATTCCTTTGAGGAAATTTAAACTAAAACAATAGTAAAAGCTTTGATAAAGCTTTTTACTCAATTTGGCGTTCCCAAATCTGTCCAATCTGATCAAGGGTGAGATTTTGTGTCTGGAATTTTCCAGCCAGTTATGCTTCAATCAGGCATCCAGCAATTCAAGTCAAAAGTGAAATTATGATTTGACAGAACTACAATGGACAGAACTTTTGAGTCTGGTGATAGAGTTCTGTCTCTCTTGCTCATTCATCAAAATTTTCTTCAGATTAGGTATTATGGCCCTTACAAAGTTAAGAAGAAAATGAGTGAGTTAAATTATAATAATAGTACTCCTAGGATGTAAATAATTAAAAGGAGTACCAATATACTGAGAGAGATAGCCAGGTTAATTATACAGTTAATTTAGTTGTACCTGTCCCACTCAGTTAGGATTTTAGCGAAGGAATGCAATGGGACTCTACTGAATTGGGAGCAACAAAACTTCAGAATTCAGAAATTATGAATAATCTGGACCAGAAACTTTCACATTTGCAACAACAAGAAAAGAATGAACTAAAACAGTTATTACTTGAATATGAGCACTTATTTCCAGATGTTCCTAAAAGAACAAAAATCTACCATGACATTGAAATTGTAAATTCCACACCTGTGAAACAACACCCATACAGGATGAACCCTCTCAAACAGGAATGCTTGAAAAAAGAAATTCAGTATTTGCTGGAAAATGATTTCATAGAGCCCAGTAAAAGTGACTGGAGTTCACCATGTATACTTGTTCCGAAACCAGATGAAACTTTCCGCATGTGCACAGATTATAGAAAGGTGAACAGTGTGACTAAAACGGATTCATTTCCATTACCAAGAACTGATGACTGCATTGACAGAATTGGAAATGCCAAGTATGTCACCAATTTGACCTTCTGAAAGGATTTTGGCAAATTCCACTGATGGAAAGGGCATAGGAAATTTCAGCATTCGCGATTCCAGATGGACTTTATCAATATATGATGCCATTTGGGATGAAAGGTTTGCCAAGTACTTTTCAACATTAATGAACATGATTACAGCTGGTCTAGATAATTGTGATGCTTGCATTGATGACGTCATCATCTACAATGACACCTGGAAAGATCATTTAGCGACAATTTGGAAATTCTTTGACAGACTCACTGATGCAAGTTTGACAATTAATTTATCTAAAAGTGAGTTTTGCCATGCTTGTGTAACATTTCTTGGACATATCATGAGACATGGACAAATTAAACCTATAGATGCTAAGGTCAAGGCTATCTCTGAATTCCCTGTGCCTATCAGTAAAAAACAACTGATGCAATTTTTTACAAAGGCTGGATACTATCAGAAATTTTGTTTCAATTTTTGCATAACTGCTGAACCTCTTACAAATTTATTGAACAAGAAAACCAAGTTTCATTGGACTGAAAAATGTCAGGAGGCTTTTGATAAGTTAAAGGCCATACTTAAAGAGTGCACCTGTTCTTACAGCTCCAAATTTCAGTCAATCATTTAAACTTTCTGTTGATGCACGTGATATTGGGGTTGGAGCAGTATTGATTCAAGAAGATAAAAATGGTGTTTATCATCCAGTGTGCTATTTTTCTAAGAAATTAAATAACCTCCAGAGACATTATTTCACAATAAAGAAAGAATGTTTGGCTTTGACACTGGCATTACAACACTTTGAAGTTTACATTAGTTCATCTCCTTCTCAGATTATTGTGTTCAGTGGCCACAACCCCCTTACTTTCATTGGCAAGATGAAAAACAAAAATCAGAGATTATTAAGGTGGAGTTTGTTGTTACAGGAATATAATATTGACATCAGGTACATCAAGGGAAAAGACAATTTAATTGCACATGCACTTTCACGTGTATAGAAATATATTATTTCATGTATACTTTGTATCATTCATAAGATTTCATCTTATGTTTTTATTTTGACCACATGCATATTTGACTTATAGTAAAAAGAAAGCTTTATTGTATAAATCTTTCTTTTTCTTTATGAGGGGAAGTGTTATGTCTATTTAATTGTTTGTCTGTTAGTTTTTTTTAAAAAAAAATTCATTACATGTTATTGTAATGTAACATTGTTTGCTGGACTTGACCTTGTCCAAAACTGAGTTCATTTCTGCTTGACCTGATTGACTTTTTTATTTTTTATTTCATTTCTGTAAACAACTATTAATAGCTTCATTATTCTCTATGTGTATGAACTTATTAACAGAATTATTATTCAGGTAAACAAGAAGGAGCAAATATGTTGATCAGGGTCAGGGTTTTGGAGATTCGTAAGTGAATTTTGTAGGCTATTGTGTTGTTAACTAAACAAGGCTCATTAGATCATTCTAGAAGGTTATTTTCCATTAGGTAATGGTTGTTTTTAGAAAATGCTAACTGTGACCTGAGGTCAAACAGAGAACTATATTATCTTGTGACTGAGGATTTTATTGGTCATGCTTTAACATTGAGCACTTTAAGTTGTATTATGTTGTAACCAGTTTGGGCTAAATTTTATTTTCTTCAAATTATTGAATTCAAGTGATTATTTTCTCTGGAAATACAAAAGTGCTCTGAAAAAATTCTTGAATAAAGACATTTACTGGAATTAAGATCTTTTTCTCATTTTTCACTTTGTATTCTTAGACTAGTGAAATACATTATTTGTTAAATTTTACAAAGCTTGTTGTCTTCACTCTTTTCTTTTACTTATTTTAAGAGCACAGACTCGTAACACATTATAATAATTAAACAGCACAATATTCTAACTCAGCCATAAAATTTGTTATTTTAATTTCTTAATTGGGCAGGAGAAGACAACTTGGGAAAAAAAGACATGTATACTAACCATTTTTTCTAGAAAAGGAGTCTGCAAAAACCAGACACTGAATTGCTTCTTTCGAGACATTCTCCAAGCTAGACATACTTGAGCTTCTTGACCGAGAAAAAGTACTATCATTTTTATCTGCAAATGAAAAGAAATCCAAATTAGTTTAATAATTACAGTATTCAAATGTATAATGCATTATAAATAAGTGAGCCATCTAAAATCCCTCATAACTGACAAGAAAACAACTTCAGTCTAAATATATCAATAGAACTTACACCATTCCATACAATAGCTGCAAAATTTGATACATAATGTGTCTGTGTGTGTGTGTGTGTGTGTGTGTGTGTGTGATTTGGATTTTTAATGTAGCTTTAAAAAAAAAAATTCAGCGTGTGTATGTGTGTGAGTAGTATGTGACTTTTTGGTGCCGCCGTTTTGGCGCAACCGTTTTGGCACAGAGCCGTTTTGGCACCAGCCATTTATCACAACAATTATAACTCCAACATACAACAACATCGCACTAACCTACCGTATTGAAACCGATAGGGTATGTTATATGAAAAGTAAGCCTATTCATTGAATCGAATTTTGAATACTTTGATAAACTAAGTTTATTTACAAGCTTAAATGTATTAAAATAACTAAGTTTTTCTTGCCAACTTTATGTACTGTTTTTTTATGAATGCTTTAACAATAAATGTTTTTCGTGCAAACAATATACTATTTTTATTGAGAAATACGTTCATGTTAATAAGCGCCAAAACGGTCGCGCCGAAACGTCCTCTGTGCCAAAATGGCGGCACCAAAACGGCCTGCTTCGGTGTGTGAGTGTGTATATATATATATGTTTTATCAGCAAGTTGTTCATTGTAGAAATACATATGTGAAACTTGCAAGCCAAGCAGATCACTTGAAAATTTAATTTCCTATTAAACCATTCAGAATTTTTTTCAATTCTGCACAATTCCCATACTTTAAAACAGGTCCAAATAGGGAAACCAATCCAACAAATCTGAATGATTGTATATAATAAATTGTACAAAACTGTTCTATTTTTTTAGAACTATTTAATTTAAACAGGGGTACAAATAAACATCTGGCTCATTCCAAACTGTGGAATGAATAAACAGTCCATAATAATATCACTAAATGGGTAAAACGTATAAACAGTAAACCAACTGTCCGCACACAAGCACTTTTGTAAGTGGGCTGGTATACAGAGTGACGTTAATCTGTGTGCCATCCATGTCAAGTCACTTTGCACGATTGTCATGCTGAACCACAAATGAGGAATAAATTTGTCAGAGTTTAAAGTAACCTTTGAGAAGTTAGAACTTACTTCTATAAGAAAATAGTCTTAAATTCTGAGTCTTGGAAATTAAATACAAGTTTAAAAAACCTGTCACGCCTATACTTACATGTCATGGACCATTCCAGCATAAAAAGTCATGAACATAAACATCTATGGACAATACATGTTTAAATCCACAGCCAAGAGAGATAATGCAGTATGTTACTTCTATTATCATTTGTAAAGTAAACAGAAAGACAAATGAACAATATTACAATCAATGTAAGACTCAAGAAATTACAAATTTGGTTTAAATGTATTATACACCACAGTTTATCCGAATATAACTTGCTATAAGGAGCCAGACTAAATGGATGCATGAAAACGCTAAAAGTGGCAAAGTGATTATACTCAAGAAAGCATTTAAAACCTTCAACACATGCATACATACGTATACACACACATCATGGCTTTTGTTTTGGTTATCAAGCAAGCACAAAAAAACCCTCTCTAAAAATACAGAAAGGACTAATCCATGTAACTACACTATTTAGCAGTGAAGAACTAGCAAACCAAAACATTCTTTTTCTAAACATTTTTGTCTGTAACATACCTATATTACTATATGGAAACCTAAAATGGATGCAAGCAACATTGTAAATAAAAAAGAAAAAAAACTTGAATTATCAATGCTTGAATCAATTAGGCATAACTATAAAACAAGAATGTACACAAGGTCAACCATTTTAATTATACCATATCTGAGGATTCATTGAAAACTTTCAATCAATGATCCAAGTAAACTGATATTTCTTCTAGTGTAGTTATAATGTAGCTAATTTAGTCAGCAAGGTGAAAAGACAACTGTGCATACACAATATTGAAAGCATGTTAGTGTTACCATATATACTCGCTTATATATGGATTCAAACAGCAAACAACAAAAATCCTGATCTGCCATAGCATAATGTGCCTGAAGATCAGGGTGTATAGTATTTGCTCTACAAATTACTCCTTACAAACTGCACAGACCCAGATATGCAGGTGCATTATGTGATGGCAGATGTGGGACTGTGCAGTGTGGAGTTGGACTTACAAACATGTATATATGGTAGTTTCTGTTGAGATAAAAGGAGTGCATTTGCTGTTATTACCTGTCAAGAACATATTGCCATACTTTAAACAGTGCAGACTTGTTGTCCCAATGTATTGTACTCCACCATCATAATGCTGTTCATGGAATCCATGACAGTATGATGTGTAACAGGTGAGTTGGCCTTATACTGGATTATATTATATACTGCATAACATTATGGAATCCATGACAGTATGATGTGTAACAGGTGAGTTGGCCTTATACTGGATTATATATACTGCATAACATTATGGAATCCATGACAGTATGATGTGTAACAGGTGAGTTGGCCTTATACTGGATTATATTATATATTGCATAACATTATGGAATCCAAGACAGTATGATGTGTAACAGGTGAGTTGGCCTTACTCTGGATTATATTATATACTGCATAACATTATGGAATCCATGACAGTATGATGTGTAACAGGCGAGTTGGCCTTACACTGGATTATATTTATATTGCATAACATTATGGAATCCATGACAGTATGATGTGTAACAGGTGAGTTGGCCTTACACTGGATTATATTATATACTGTATAACATTATGGAATCCATGACAGTATGATGTGTAACAGGCGAGTTGGCCTTATGGCCTTATACTGGATTATATATACTGCATAACATTATGGAATCCATGACAGTATGATGTGTAACAGGTGAGTTGGCCTTATACTGGATTATATTATATATTGCATAACATTATGGAATCCATGACAGTATGATGTGTAACAGGTGAATTGGCCTTACACTGGATTATATTATATACTGCATAACATTATGGAATCCATGACAGTATGATGTGTAACAGGAGAGTTGGCCTTACACTGGATTATATTTATATTGCATAACATTATGGAATCCATGACAGTATGATGTGTAACAGGCGAGTTGGCCTTACACTGGATTATATTATATACTGTATAACATTATGGAATCCATGACAGCATGATGTGTAACAGGCGAGTTGGCCTTATACTGGATTATATTATATACTGTATAACATTATGGAATCCATGACAGTATGATGTGTAACAGGCAAGTTGGCCTTATACTGGATTATATTATATATTGCATAACATTATGGAATCCATGACCATACCTGCCTTATAAAAGGGGTAGAGTTATTCAATGCAGTAATTTTTTTTTTTAATTCAAGTACAGTAGAGTATGCAAAACTTGGGATCTGAAGAAAATACTGGTATCTACCATCTGGTATTTGACTTCATACAGTAAATCCAAAGGTGGATTAGATGAGAATAACTTCCTTCCTTTCCAGTGAAAACCGAGGAAGACTGAGAATTTAAGCATTGTAAGCAATTTCTTATTCAATCAAAACTCTATGAAAAAATCCTGGACTTGCTGAGGATACTATTTTCTTGTGTAATCTAATCTCTAAAAATTTCTTTCAAATTCTTTTTTTCCCCAAAAGAACATTTCAGTTTTATGTATCTTTCAGGCCTGCATGTGTAAAAAAATCAACTTTTATAATTAATCAGTTACGATTTCACAACATTTCTTTTCATAACAACTCTTTCTTGTAACTTGGGAACAGTGCAAAAAGAAAAAAATCAACAAACAAACATATTGGTAATGTCAAGCTACAAAAATAAAGAACTGGTTCACATCATACATAGAACTTGAATACAGATTCCTCAGAGGAATGAAGATTTCTAACAGTTTTGAGGGTTTATCATATACTCTTAACTAAAGAGAAAAGCTAAACATACACTAATGTGAATTTTGACATTCATTACAAGAAGTCAAGCATTTAAATCATGCATTTTGTTGTGAAAAAGAACTATTCAGGTAGGACAATATTATAAAAAAAAATTTAACATGTGCAATTTACAACATCAAGTAATACGAGTCCTACGTTCAGAAAGGGGCATTATTTAATGCAATACATTTAGCACTCATTATTTTTACCATGGTTGTTTTATTATTCATCTACATGCCTACTATCTGGGATGAAGAAATCTGATCTTCAGTCATAAGAAGTTCAACTTAAGAAATGGATGATATCAACAGGTTGTGGTTGGTGGGCGTAACACCAATTTTCAGCACACGGTAGGTTCTACATGGCAGCCAGTATATCTGGTGAAAAGAGAATCCAGGAAGGTCCTGGGAAAAACCACCCGAAAGAAAGAAGCATATGATGGTACAAAATTTTCTAGCCATATGCTTCAAGAAAAAATGTCTGCATTTTAGATGTGACCTGCAATAACATCTGACCCTTAATAGGTGTGTTGACCTGACCTTTGATAATGATTCCAATCTAATAGGGATCATTTATGTGTACATCAAATGTAAGAAATTTGGTTGAAATGTTAGAATTGGAGCTGTTATGTTGAATCTAAACTTTTTCAGCTAATTAGCAAACTTTCAACTTGGATCTTTTAATCAAAACATTACAGCAAACTGTCTTGTCTCAAAGCAGGTCATGCATGTAAAACTCATGTTACTAACAGGCAGGCAAACTGGATACAATTTCATGAAGTTATCAACTGTTTCTGCGAACCATTTCATGATCCTTTAATAATCACATGAATGTTTTGTTCAGATGAAGCCTTGCCAAAACCAGGGCAGTTTTTCAAATAATTTTAAATCTGGAAATACCATATATCCTCACTTATAAGTCAACTCCAAAATGCACAGAACCTAATCTGCTGGCACATAATGTGCCTGCAGATCTAGGTCTGTACAGTTTGCAAGAAGTCATCAGTAGAAGAAACAACATATATCCTAATCAGCAGATGCATTATGCTACAGCAGATCAGGATCTTTATTGTTTGCAGTTTGCCTCGACCTATAAGAGAGTACAGATAGCACCTGACTCAATCAATTAATTGGAACAGCAATGCAAGCAGAATGCTATTCAACCTCTTGACATTTGACCTTTTGATACCATAATAAAGTAATCCTTGCCACAAAGGCCATTCCATAGTAACACTGAACTTTGATGTTTGACTTGTTCTTAGTTTAATGTTGCAAAACATTTACTATATTCATTAAAGCTGCAGAAATACCATCACGATGTTTTAAAATATAGAATGGAATCACTCTTCAACACTGAATTAAGGAATAAAATTCATATTTACAGAACAGGCAAAGTGAGATCCTACTTTTTATCCCCTTGACTATGTCAGGAAATGGGTTGTTTTCACAGATGTCATGATTGTGTATGCAAATACCCACAATGCAATGAGCGTGTACCTTGCGCCACCATTTTGAGTCCCTAACAAACCTTGATCAACACGAGTCATCACGTATATTCAAGATAATATCTGATTTAATTGCCAATTAGGATATTTACTTAATCGAAATGATATGTAGATTATACTTTAAATTATGTGCCCCTATAGCACGAAAAAAAATAAAACTCTCAGTTACCTGGCTTAAATTGAAAGTCAGAAGAGTAAACAGTAATCGTGCATATTGCTATCAAATAGAAATGCAGTTATTTTTTTTATACAAACAGACAATATTGTCTTTTTTAAAAAAATATTTTGTGTGATGTCCCTAAGCTTGTCACCTTGAAAGAGCATTTCCAGAAAATGATCTTCGGGATAAAATAACAGTTAAGGAAATAAAATTTCATAGCATGTGTATTATGCCAGAACTTTTATGTACAAATACTTTTCGCAAAAACGTGCATGTGCCAAAGACAGCTGACAAACTAGTTTTAATAAGTACAGTCAAATATTGTATTTGTGGTGGCGATGATGGACGTAGGTTGATACTGAATGTAAGCAATAACTGTTCAAAGAAGTTTTGTCTTCAGTGTGTTTAAAACGAAACATTTGCTTAATGGAGCATGACTTTGTACAGAATGTCAAAACCGATTATTCTTGAAATACTTTTAGAAATATGAAAATATGTATTAACAATTGGCTTTTTAACTTGAACTATAATCAGATGATTGATTTCAGCCCATGTAAATTGAAAATCATTACATGTTTCTACTTGTGTATCCATTTGTTTATGCATCTGTTTATTGATGGATCTATTTGTTTATGAAAGAATAACAAAGATGGTTGAAATTTCAATGTTTTACTTGAAGAAAAAAGGGGAAATGTCACACATTTGGTCTTGTGCAGTTGACATGCACAACAGAACGTGATGTTATATTATATCCTTGCACACAAAATGGGAATGAATTCATAATTATGTGGAATGAACAATGTTGTTAGGTGCCAGTTTGCATGGCTAGAGAATCAAAATGGTGGATACGGAAGCACACACATTCTGTGATGTCACATGAAAACAACGGATATGCTTTGGTTGATTTCCTTGACCATGTCAAGAAATATACTTTTGCACATTAATTTGTTTCATGTTTAACAGCACATCATCATATGAGGACTATATCACGTGGAGACAAAGTGAATTAAGTGTCTTGCCCTGAGACACATCATGGAAACTGACCAAGCTTGGTCAGGGCAGGATTTGAACCTGCACCCTTCAAATCATCAATCTGGCATGCTAACCACTGCATTACAATTTATCGCTGGTGGGCTTCCGAAGATTAATTGATGATAACAGGTATCCTCAGGATTGCTACTCACAATGAACAGTATTATATATTGACCCACTTTATGTGCTTTACTGGGGTATAGAAAAAAGATTTTTATCTCTGTGATAACTGTAAGTGAAAGTATGTCACATTTACCCTTTTCATCCAGTCCTTTCTCTCTTAATTATTTGCAACATACATCCCTGTCTTCATATTTGGAAACATTTTATGATTCCTATTTACTGATAAAAAATATCTGACTTAAAATTTTAGATTTTGACTGACTTGTGCAGCATTTGCTATAAAATGAGACTTTAGACAACTTCTACTGGAGTTAGGTAAAGAGGTGCCTGTTGTTCATTGATTAATCTGCAAGAATTTCGAAGATTGCACTTTGCCTGTGTTAGATTTATAAACTGGCTGACAATATCAAAATAAATTATGCAAAAAATAGAGAGTAAAAAAATCAATACACCAGGTTATTTAAAAAGTTTGAAAGAATGTACATCTTATATAGTGTTTCTTACTCACCAGTTAAACAAGACTCTGGTTTGAGGTATGTGACTAAATATAAAATCAATCAATAAGATTTGTGGCATAAATGTATTTAATTAATTAATAATATTTTCAGTCTATTTTTGGACAATTAGTTACTAGCTCTATGTTTAGGTATATTTTATAATCATAAAACACCTTTCTTCAATTTTATTATTAAGAAAGAGAAAATATCTGTAATCGAGTGAGGTACAATTTAAATTTTCAATAGAAAATTGTTAAGAGACGCCAAAAAAACCTTTATTTCCTTTCATACTATAATCACATGACATACACTGACTAAGAGCCTCTTAAGGTTCATGTGATTTATTCTTTCAGCTAGTTTTTTGAAGTTATTTTGTCACTGAGCTAAAGAGCTGGTACTTGAATGATAACACAAAAATGAAATTGTAACAATGGTCCCTTGATGGGGCTGATGTTCTACTAGCTGAACAGAATTTTCAGTAATCTAAGACTGTTTCTTCTTTACAACTTACGAGTGATGAAACTATCCCTGTTATTCTTGAGTAATAACAAGATTTTCAACCATAATGGATGCAAGGCTGTCACTGTGGTAGGCATATTAGATATCTGAGCAACATAGTTTAATAGGACTAACTGTATCTTGGAATGAACATGTGTATAAAGTTTCAACACTATCTTCCAAGTAGTTAAGGAGTGGTGATAACAAACTTGTGCTAATGTTTTGATGGACGATGGATAAAAGGCCATCCCATAAGCTATACTGGTCTATGATCGGTAGATTTAAAAGAACAGGCAGTCATTATTTCTAAAATAATTTCAGTCACTTCCATCCTAGAATATTCATTTAAAACTAAAACACATCCAACTTATTATCTAGGGCACATGCATAATTGACATAATAGAACCTTATATCTAGTACAATGAACACTGCATATAACAGCCACCACTGGGGCTGGCTAAAACTGGTGGTAATATAGAAGTGACTGTCATATGGATGTTAATTTTAGTAGGAATGCATTATATGGGGTCTTGAGAAATGAGGTGAACATAAAAAGTTGGCTGAGGTGGCTGTTAGAGCAAGTTCGAATTTAACATAATGGAATGCTATTATCAAAGGAGCGCTGTTAAGAGCTGTAGGTATACAGGGTGTACAATGCAAAGATTCATTTACAGTTACTGATCTGATTATATGATATGCACAGTATGAGATTATTTTAATGCTTATTTGTTGTAATCCAGTTTCAAGTTTATAATGGTGTAAAATACATACAGTCTATAATAACATTCTAGATAATAGATATTTGGTGGACTGTTCAAGAATGATATTATGTCTTTATGTTGGGAGCAAATTATAAAGTAACATTATCATTTTATATGCATTTGTTGGTGTTAATGTAACTGATGTCTGGTTGCGCATCTTTTGTATAGAAGTCTGAATCTATTTACCTAAATTTATGGGACATTTTCACTTATTTGCAATCAAATACAAAATGGGGGTTTCACTGAATAAACTTGGCATAGACTACTGCATCACAGAGCAGGGTAGTGTACCTGAGCCCAAGGCAAGGGCATTATGTACCCCACCATACAACAGTGTGTGAGAAGTTTCCATTACGGAGAAGGCAAAAAACATTTGGAATGTCATATAATTTCACGTAATGTCAATAAATGGCCAAGGGAAAATAAATCTCTTGTTGTTGACCAATTGGAGCATGAAATTTCATGTGATGTACTATAAATGCATACAGACACATCCACACTTATATAACCGTTGAGAGCCTTTAGATGCAAATTTTAACAGGCAAATCAAATACAAAATGACACTACTAAATGAAGCTATTAAACTGAATTCTAATCCATCCACGGAGAACATACCGGTAATAAAAAGTAAAAATCCTAGAATGAATGTTTAGACTCGTGTTATAAATCTGACCTTTGCAAAACACACCATTGCATTTAATGTTCTTTAGTCTAGTCTTGTAATTTGACCTTTGTAAAATTGACCATGGTATTTACTTTTCTTTACAGTCTAGTGTCATAAATCTGACTTTTGTAAAACAGACTAATACATTTTGTGCACTTTATTCTAAAACAGACTTCAGTAACGCATTTACTATGCTTTAAGATTTATATCAAACTCCAATATTTCCTAATCTGAACCAAGTTTGTTTTATAATCCATATTTTAATTACCAACATCTCCCACAATGTTGCATGTGTTGCATACAAATGTTCCATTAATACTAATTAATTATCAAAATGGAAAAACAGTCTTCAATTGAATTGACAAGATGAGATTTTACATACTCCACAGGGAAAAATACATGTACTATCAATACCACAATTTCAAAAATTAGAAAAAGAAAATGTTCGAGTTATTAAATAAAATAATAATAAAAAAATACAGTAAATAGTGAATCCAAGTTTCTCTTGACCTAGAATTTGGTGGTAATGAGTGTCGTAAATAGATTAAGACAATTTAAGCATTGTTTCTGAAATGGGTGAATAGTTGATATTTGATAGAAAGCAAATATCTGTGGTCTTTTTCCTTGGTTTCCACAAACAGTAGCTGCCATCAGAAAGGTTTCGAAACAACATGTTTCTTCACTTCTGAATCACTTAGAATCGAGTAGTCTGGACAGAACTGAGGTCCAGAAAAAAACAGACTGACTTGTGGTACTTGTGAAATCGGTTGTCCAAGAAAAGTCTATAATTCTAGCTAGGAGTTGGCCAGTGTTCTCAATACAGTGGTACAGTACACTTCTGACTGAAATCGGTTGTCCAAGAAAAGTCTATAATTCTAGCTAGGAGTTGGCCAGTGTTCTCAATACAGTGGTACAGTACACTTCTGACTGAAATCGGTTGTCCAAGAAAAGTCTATAATTCTAGCTAGGAGTTGGCCAGTGTTCTCAATACAGTGGTACAATACACTTCTGACTGAAATCGGTTGTCCAAGAAAAGTCTATAATTCTAGCTAGGAGTTGGCCAGTGTTCTCAATACAGTGGTACAGTACACTTCTGACTGAAATCGGTTGTCCAAGAAAAGTCTATAATTCTAGCTAGGAGTTGGCCAGTGTTCTCAATACAGTGAATTAAATTAATACTGTTCTGATCAATGTGGATCATTGAGAAAGTGCACTTAAGCAACATGCATAAATACTTGTCTGTTATCCAAAGACCTACATCTTTCCCCAGTGTAATATCCACTTCCCAATGCACAACTTACACCATCCAGTGTAATATCCACTTCCCAATGCGCAACTTATACCATCCAGTGTAATATCCACTTCCCAATGTGCAACTTATACCATCCAGTGTAATATCCACTTCCCAATGTGCAACTTATACCATCCAGTGTAATATCCACTTCCCAATGAGCAACTTATACCATCCAGTGTAATATCCACTTCCCAATGCACAACTTATACCATCCAGTGTAATATCCACTTCCCAATGAGCAACTTATACCATCCAGTGTAATATCCACTTCCCAATGCACAACTTATACCATCCATGTAATACCCACTTCCCAATGTGCAACTTATACCATCTCAGGAAACAAATCATAATTTTGAAACAGTGCTGGATATCAATCAAAATATAGCGATAATACTATTAGTTTTTTCTCATTGTTAAATTTAACATATTCTGACTTGGCCCTTCCATTATACAATGACTTGGCCCCTCCATCATACAACTTTACTAAACATTTCAAGTAACCAATTGTTATTCAACAACTGGAAATATGATTTGAAATGGAAATTCAGTCTTCTGAATAGTTATTCATATTTTCAAGGTCTGGAGTGGAGAGAAGATTTATGATGGAGACGCCTAAACGCTAACATTCTGAAGTTGCTCAAGGTACAAAGATACATTCATTTAATTTTTCTGTTATATGCAATTTGAAGTGACATCGACACTGACCTAGTCTGAAAAACATAAAGTACTCATTTTTAATTTATAAAAGTACTCCATTAGTTCATTTTTAGACAGAAATACTCTTGATGACTGAATAAGTACATGGCTCAGTCCATCAACCTATTTGTCTGGTCAAACAACTGTAATGCAGATTTTACTTATACAAATTTAATTTTTAGTTGTCTCTGGTAATAGGACAATGGTTAACGTCCAGCTCTTTCAAACATGGTTAATAAACAGTATGAAGTCCTATAAAGTTACTGTACAAATTTAAATTTTACAGATCATGCATGATCTAAAACTGAGGAAATGAAAACCTTTCGACTGAGAAATCTGAAATAACAGCACTTTTCAGTACTTACTCTAAATGATTAACATCAATTTATTGAGGAAGCTTTCAGTCAGAGGTTAACAGTTACAACGTTTACATGAAATAGCCATACCAAGTTTGGTGACACAGGGAAAAAAGGGTTTACAAAACAACAGCGCTAAATTTGAAATTAAAAACTGCACCTCCACCTAGGTTGGGGTCGTCGGTAGAAGCAACACTCTGAGCCTTCAGCAGTTTACGGGTACCTTGAGACTTTGTCCGTTTCATTTCAGGAGCAAAAGGTTTCTTGGGCCTATAACTTGTAGGGCTCATACAAACACCATTTATCTATAATCAAGTGAAAATTAGTAGTGACTAATTAATGAAAACTACTATAAAAATGTTAGTAAAATGAAGAAAAACAAATTTGCTGACTGAAATTAAGAAAATACAGAGTTATTGGTTAACATAAAAATTCTACCTGCATTCTTGAAAAAAAGTTTCATAAACAATGAAAACAATCATGCATCATATAAATATACACGGACTTAAGGTCTTCTCCAATACATATAAAAAATCTGTAAGAGCTCATGTGTATGTGAGTGTGTGGTTCACCCCAATTCCAACTTTCTACCTATGAGCCTGGTAATGATGCAGAAAAAAAGGTCAAAATTTTCTTCTATGTAAAATTTAGGCTCATTACATAAAATTAACTTGCTCATTAATGAATTCTTTAATGTCTGGGCTAGCTTGGTTAGAGAACTGTCATCAGCTGCATATAATGTATACTCAAATGTATACACTAAGAAACAGATCTGCCACTGCATATTCCAATGGCATCTCAGTCTCTACACTATGAAAATGGTATATTAGTATCAACACTATGGCTGATATCAGTTTAAGTAGAACAAACACTGTGACCCTGATCTGCAAGTTCATTTTGTGATGGTACATCTCAGTTTATTTTATTAACTATTATTGTACTAGCTTGGCATTATTCACAGTACTGTATTGTAAGACATTGGAGAAGAGCCTAAGTCATTTTACATCCATGCTTGTCTATGTTGGTATATTGAGTGCCATGCTTTTTAGATGTCTTAGACCTGAACATAACATGCAGCCAGCTTATATCTCCCAGAAATGGTGCTGTATTTTTTACCATCAAAATGATGATATCTAGAACTCTGCACAAACATTATTCTGGATGTTCTTCTATTTCTTGTTTTCCTCTTCTAAAAACAATGGGCTAAAATCCTAAAAAGACCTGAATGCAGATCCCCCATATCACCACCAACCCATAAACCTTGTTCCTATCTGCAATGAATTTTTAAAACTTATTGTGTCAAGATACATGTATTAAAAATTTAAGTCTGCTGTCAATGGGCAAAAAAAAATAATTATGGTACATGTACTTAAGAAGGAAATTATTTTCCTGTAAGAGAACAATTCTTCTTTCAGATGTCGTTTGTATTTAGCTGTCACAAAAACAATGTGGTAGCCATATACAGTCTTTTTAGACAAGAAGCTGCAAGATTTTCATCTGGAATGGAATAAATTGTATTTGCTGTAGATTCAACATACTGTTTCTGTTTTGGCATGGAGATATAGTGATGGCTGGTAGAAAGCATACATCTACATTTATGTTTACAGTAAGAAAAGGGGGTGTTACTATCCCCCTGCAAATACAAGTCTATCTAAAAGGCAGAGCACCTCCAAATACCTGTCTTAAACATTTACCAGTCTGTTGTACAAGTTACAGTCTGGGTTGTTTACCAAAATGTAATGTCAATTTTAAACAGCGAATCAAACCCCCCCCCCACCAATCATTTTCTGGTCAAATTTCATGTTTGTTCAACATGTACAAATAAATTTTCCATTACTTTCGGGGAGAAGAATACTTAAACATTGATTCAGCTTAGTAAGTCTAGCTAAGGCTTGGAGAACATCTGTGTTTATAGTGTCTTTGACAAGTGATGCAGAGGTGCAAGTTCTCAGTACAGCATGGACTACACCAAATATACTTGTTTTATCATGTGTCATTTATCTTTATCAATTATAAACATAACACTTCAATGAATGAAGTACCAGAAATTCAATATAAACTGCTTTTTGCCTTTAAATTTTAAAATTAAACATGAAAAAAGGTGAAAACTTTGAAGTATATAACAAAACAGCTAGTGAGGTCCCTTTCTTATAATTCCCTGACTGGATGTTGCTTTCTTGTTAATTTTTTTAAAATACAAATTTACATTGTGGATTATGATTTTTAAAAGCATTAAATCTTGCATTCCTTTTGTGTAATATATATAGCATGCACAAATCAACCCAATTAATGCACCAGTGCTTAGTAGGAATACAGAAAACAGGTTAATTATTCATCACTTGCAACCTGAATGGCCCTCTTGACAGAGTCACTGCCACCCAGATATGAAGCAACTTGTGTAATGTATAAAGGTTGATACAAAAGTTCAGGGTCTCTTTACAGAAATTAAACCAAACCATATAGCTAAAACTTCTTATGCATACCATTTTGGCACATATTTAAAATTTGATAAAATTGTTGCTTTTAGTTCGTTAACTCGATCACTTTCTTTATGGCCAATTAATTAGGGCCATGAATAAATATTAAACTGAAACTTATTTTAAATTATGCCAGGTCATCCCAAGTGACCTACTAGAAACTTACATTTTATAAAACTAGACACAATGATTGAGGAAAAAATACAATTATACATCCTCATCTGTCGTTGTGCATGCAGAGAGTGCAGTATTAGGCCATGTTTTCTTTTTCTTTCCAATTACTAGAAACCAGAAAATATTGAACAATTGAAGATCTGTATTTGCAGGAGCTTTTAATTAGAGATAATGAATACCTTGAGTATGTCATGTACCATGTTCATCCTCACTTTAGACAAATTATGGAGGAGTGATAATAGATGGAATTATTTTGTCACAACTTTGTTTTTTATTCCATACAGTTTAGATTAAATGGGCTGTGAGCAAGCAATTTTTCTGCGCTAAAGAGGCCATACACATTCAAGCGTAACTGCAATTATACATTCAAGGGTAACTGTGCAGTTCAATACTTATTTAAAAGGATAAAAAGGATATCAAATGCAATTTTGAAGTTGTAAGATCTAATTTTATTTCTGTAATGATAGTCAATATATAGTCAAGCTCTGATGATGACAATGGACCATCCAAACCTTTCTTTACATATCAGTAGCAGTAGCAAGCTGACTAAATGTATCTTTCAATATTGTACATATTTTTCATCATAGTTAAAGGTATATTAAAAAATACTACAAATACTTATGTAAAAGTCACGTCCAACTGCTGACAAAACTTACCATGACCTGCCAGTGCATACTGGCAGACCAGGGTCTATGTTGTTTGTTCTACTAAGTACTTCTAACAAACTGCATAGACACAGATTCGCTGGCACATTATCCTACAGCTAATCTGAATCTATGCAGTTTGCAGTCGGACAAGACTTATAAGCAAGAACATACTGTAATTCTAGAGTGCATATTTTTTAGTAATTAAAATTACATTGCTACACAAACTATTAAATCTGAAATCCCTTAACTAAGGCTGTATTTGTATTTAAAATATATTTCATGACTGAAAATATAACATCATGATACATAAATAATGAAAAAAATAACAAGAAAATTGTTGGCACATTTAAATGTTATTTATGCGTTGATTTTAAAAATTGTGGAATATCTTTACTGAGGGTAGAATAAAGTACAATTTTTGGTTGTCAAATCTGTTTGATCACAATGCAACAGTAGTAGTTTGCAACTGCCTGTCCAATGTCTCACACTTTCAGTTTTTGTTTTTTTGTTTTTGTTTTTATTTGGATTAAAATTTTATCAGACTGGCTTATAAATGAAAAATTGCAGTAAAAATAAATGTGAAGTTTCGATCGTGTTTCTTTCTTTTATACCCAATATTATTTAATCCGCTTTTCTTTTCTTTTCCTACTTTCCCTCCTTTTTCCATCTTTTTCACTTTCATTCTTGCATTGTTATCATCTGCTCATCTCCATGACATAGCCAAGGAATGGAGTCTATCCTGTTGCTTACAATTACAAGCAGACAATCCTGTCTGGAAGCAGGTGGGGTTAAACCCTTGCAGCATCATCAAAATCCCCATGTTCATACAAGGCTAAACCCTGGCCACAAGTCCTTAAGAAACATCAGTATTTATGTACTCTGTGGCGGAACTTTGCATTGACATGGAAAGTTCAATAAAACTGCATGGTACAGCTCCACCCTTTCTTTAGACAAGATAAAAAGGTTGCTGTGTCAGTAGATCAAGTGAAAGTTGGCCATTCATGTTCCAAGGGTACAAGGATTGGCTATACAAAGTGATTTTGGGGATCCTGAAAGGTCTGCTGTAAATGTGTTTTACCATACTGTCACTGATGTCTGAAAGTGAACAATAAAAACAGAAGTCTATACAGTAGCAGTGACTCAAATAGAGTACTAGTTACTGCAGTATGCTGTACTGAGATACAGTAGTCACTACTACAAACTACATAATAGGGTTAAGTAATAGTTAGCAGGCAAGATGCAGGCAGGCCTGAGTTATCACCCACACCAGAGGATACATGCTGGGGACTTGGTAGGGTAGGCACCCTGTTCTCACCCTGAAAAGAGGAGCAGATAATACAAGAAAGTAGTAATATGTCAGCATGGGTTAAGACAAAGGATGCTGTCAGTAAGCGTTAAGGTTATATCTGGCTACATAGTCCACTGATTACAAAGTTATGTGATTAAATGGGTCAATTTATTCAAACCTAACATCATGAGACAAAGTCTTATATCTTGCAACTGGAATCAAAGAAAGTACGGTACATAAAGATCAAATCCTTTTGAAATAAGAAGAAGAATGCATGATTTGATAATCACTGCATCAGCACCTTCTGTACCGTAAGGCAAACCTAAAGCAAGTTAAAATAAATTGCAAGGCCAAGAATGTAAAATTATTTCCAAGAGAATTTTTATGGCAAAAAATTATTTTTTCTGGCTCCCAGCTAGCAAGATAAATGTACTCTGTTTTGATTCTGTTACAAGATATCAAGTTTCATTGATGTATGTTCACCTACCAATGTTACCAAAGGTCATCATATCTCGTAATTGCATATTAAGACGGACAGGCTTTATACTGTTGCTCTCCCCAGTCAGATCAAAAAATGAAATTTTGCGATGCCACACTGATTTTTCCTCCACCTCTTCCTCTTTACCTTTAACTAACTCCTTCACTTTGATACTCATCCTTTCAAATATACTTTTTCTTCTCAGCTTAGACTTGCCAGCAGTGGGATCCCCCATTGGGGACTTCTCACCTTCTTCATAATATATTCCGTCCTCATTTTCTGAGTTGGGTTCTGACTCCTCTGAGGACTTGTACTCTGACTCTGTCACAGCTTTATGCATTAATTCTTCAAATGCTCTGCACTCCAGTTCCTCAGAGGATCTGCGATCTAGCTGTTCAGCTAAGGAAACTGCTTCCCTGTTCTGAAGTGCAAGAAGAGAATCTGAACTGTCCTCTTCCTTAGCTTTAACTGATTCTGCTGACTCTTGGTCTTTGTGCTTACGATCTTTGTGCTTAAATTTTTGCTTTATATTTTTGATTGAGAGTCTTCGATGATGATGGAAGCTGTCTTTGTCCTTATTTTCTACCTTTACTGGATCTGAAAGGATTTCTGATGCAACCTTTTCTTGCACCCCAATCAATTCTTTTTCTTCAATTTTAGCATCTAAATTCCCATTAGCTTGTAATTCTTCTTTTAGCGAAACCTTCCTCTTCTCCTTAGTGTCTACCAGTGGTAAAGAGATGGCCCTTTTGGTTTTAGTTTTTATTGGACTTAAAAGTTGATCATCTGACAATGAACGCATGGGTGATTGTGGCTGAACATAGAATTTGAGTTGGTCTGAAAACTGAAGATGTGGCTCCTCTTCTTCCGATTTAACCGATTCTGCCGACTCATGTTCTTTGTGCTTACCTTGTTTGTGCTTAAATTTTAGTTTGAAATTCTGGATCGACATTTTTCGATGATGATGACTGCCACCAATGTCCTTATTTCCTTTCTTTATTGGATCTGAAAGGGTTTGTGATACAGCACTTTTTGGCATTTCATTGATCTCTTTTTCTTCAATTTCAGCCTCAAATCTCACAGCTTGTGATTTTTCTTCTAATGATTTCTTCCTTTTCTCCTTAGACAAGCATTCCAAAGGTAAAGAAATAACTCCTTTGACTTCAGATTTTGTTGGACTCAAAAGCTGACCTTCTGATGGTGCCTGAACACAGATTATGGGTTGATCTGAGAACAGAAGATCCGTGTCAGCTGTGGCACTAATCAAACTTTCTTGGCTTTTGTCTATACTATTTGAGGACTTGCCCTCACTTTTTGTTTCTCTCTTCTCATCAAGTGTTCCCACTTCTTTAATGGCATAAAGGTCTCCTTTGGAAGGTCTCTTTTGATGAGGTTGGGGAGCAAGGATAGTACTTGGTAAAGAGGAGGACTGAAAACAGGAACAAATAAAACAAAACTCATAATTGTGCAACAAAAAAAATGCTACAAGTTTGAAACATGCACAGTGGAGTAATAATTAATGGACTTAAACAATGCAATAATAATTTTAAATTTTTTAAAAAAGTGTTTGTGAGGTCTGTTTTTCAGTGGTATTTTATAATAAGGTAGAGATTCTCAAGGCAAGTGGAACAAAGGTCAAAAAATATAAATCACTTCTAAAATGAGTAACATCTGGATCTGAGAACATAGCAATGGAAAAGGTTGAAATTTTAAGCAAAATACATTGATCCCTTACTATATGGCACTGCAGTATAATACTGTCCTATGGTCATGAATCCCATTACATTATGGAATTATAATACTATGGTCATGAATCCCATTACATTATGGAATTATAATACTATGGTCATGAATCCCATTACATTATGGAATTATAATAATATGGTCATGAATCCCATTACATTATGGAATTATAATACCATGGTCATGAATCCCATTACATTACGGAATTATAATACTATGTGTACTTTAGTATAAGGCGACTCTGCCGACAACACAGTCCATTTTTAAGGCTCTCCTGAAAAGCATTATTACAAGGGATGACTGTATAAGTGTAAGACCACTGAAAATGTCTTGGGGAACAAATTACAGCATTCTCTCATTATAATGCTGTCTGTAAGAACTACCACCCTATAATGAGACCATCTAATAATGAAGTATAGGATAGACTGAATGTACTTAATGAAAAATGGGATTTATTACCACACCTTCCTTAAAAAAGGAACTGTGTTATAATGAAGGGACTTATAGTGAGGGAGAGCTGTATTTCCTCAAAGCATTCATTTTCTTCTTTTGCTTTTGTTCATTTCTGTGGTGATCATACCAAATTTGTATCTATTGAAAAAATTCAGTCAAGTTGTCCATTGCTGTTTTGAAATTCTTTCTGGCATTGTTATTACTCCATTTTGTTTAACAAGAACACATAAGAGTGAAAATAACACAAGCAAAACTGCAACATAAGATAATATTCTAATTTCTAAAACATAATTTCAGTGAACTGAACTTAACTGCTACAATACTAATGTCTGTTTCTTTGAATAAAGGTATTTTGAACTGAACAGAAAAGCATACAGCAAAGAAAAAAAAATCAGAACAAAAAAATCCACAATATATATATATATATATATATATATATATATATATATATATATATATATATATACACACATACATACATACATATACACACACACCTTCTGAGCTTATGAAAAAATGTTTACAGTCAAATCTCATGATTTTCAGTGAATCAGATATGTGCAGTGATCCAAATTGATAGAAACAGAGCGGCATCTTCTACCTCCCCCATTCTATTTTGCAGAAATTATATTAGTTACCTGGACAATTATCCAAATATAGTCAGTCTCTTCCAATGGTTTTAAATAATTAACATTTTGTATAATGGTGTATACAGCATTGCCTTGATAATGTAGATGTTTCAATATTAAAATGCCAATTTCTAAATAGATTTCCAATGTAATACTCTGAAGAGATTCAATAACTTTGAATTCCTTCTTTACCTGTAAAGAAAGAGGTGGGAACAAGTGTCCAGATGAACAGTGTCTGACTGTTATCTCCTAAATTGGAGATCAGCTTGTTCAAAATGCTTTGGCAATGTAAGTGCTCAGTAAATACTCTTTACAAATTTGACCAAAACACGAACAACAAGTGAACAGGATCATAGGGCATTCAAGTAACTATTAAACAAAGAATGACATGTCAAATTAAACAAAAGAAGTCAACATATAGCCTCAAGAAGCTAGAAATCAGAGACTGAAAAAGCCTTTTGGAAATAAACAAACTATATTTGTGGACTAAAATGTGACCAAAAATAATGCATGCAACTATCAGAATAAAGGACATGAATGCAAAACAATTGCTTTTCAAGTTTCTTTCCTGAGGAATGTTCAATGTAGCCTTATCCGTGAACATCTCATTATGGCTTCCATATCTTTTGTAGACTTGATCACTATTTCTGTAAGCTTATAATACACGTTCCTTGTATGCTTGAAACTAACCATTGAATTCAAACATTTCCTTCAGCCTGAAGAAGTCCTTCCAATGTTCTGATTTACATCCAGGAGAGTCCATTACTGTGTCCCTTTAATAAATGGTATTTGCTGCTGATGGTCATATTATTTTAATAAATACTGAGCTAAGTACTCCTAATTATCACCTGGAAGAAATCTTTCAATTTATCAAAGGAAAGACCCATGCATACTAGGTCATTCCTTCAAATGAAAACCATAATTGTGTACAATTATTTGTTTAGGCCCTGTGCTCCACCGGCCAAAGATCTCCCTCTGGAAAAAGACAACCATCGAATCATTTGCACATGGCAATACTTGGCAGTATATCTGCTAGCAACATGTATTTTCATTGGCTGCATAATAAATAATTACTTAACTGAATTGATCATTTATACCTGAACTGATTACTTATAACTGATCACTTATAACTGATTACTTATAACTTAACTGATTATTCTTAACTGAACTGATTACTTTTAGCTGATTACTTATAACTGATTACATATAAATCAACTGATTAATTTTAACTGAAATACAAGATCAACTTCTTGCAAGAGTACACTGTGATTAAAGTACAATTTCCCAATGAAAGATCTAAAATCTTTTCATGAGTACAGATATCTGAGATGTGCAAAGTCAAAATCTGACTAAATTAGTAATGCATTTAGCCCACTTGTTACACAGAATTCATTTAGCGAGTAACTATCATTAATGAATCAATGCTGTAACAAATATGAATGTACATATAACTCATCCTTCAAAAGTTATCATAGAAAATCACTGATCTTCAGGCTGTCCTTAATGGTGCAATTTACTCAGTCCTGTATGAATATAATTTTGATAGAAATCTCTTTAAAT
This sequence comes from Megalonaias nervosa, assembly GCA_016617855.1. Lineage (NCBI taxonomy): Eukaryota > Metazoa > Mollusca > Bivalvia > Unionida > Unionidae > Megalonaias > Megalonaias nervosa. The sequence continues at coordinate 97,815 of JAECUM010006680.1, read as the reverse complement.
GACATGGTGATTCAGAATTTTAATTGTAATGTCTTCTGGACACTAGATATCTGATAATCCATTTATGGTAGCACCACCAGTTCATTGGCAACTCATTCATAAATTGAGCTCATAAGTACACAGAAAATACATAAAAGTTCCTTCTTTTGGTCAAACTCGAGACTTCAATGCAGGTCTCACATTCTGAACCAGGTCTTGTATAAAAGAATTTCTGAATAATCCTGGAGTTCTTATTGGACATTTTCTTTTATTTCCCTCTTTCATGCAAAGAAATGCATTTAATTCCCAGTGTATAAAAACATATCATAAGACTTCACTTTTCTTGCACACATTCCAATGAATACTGTTTGGTCACTAACGAAACTCTATGGGCACAAAAGAATCAAGTATTTCCTGTAGCATGGCCATATCTGGAGCATGCAGAGAGTTCCTCAGTGCATTTACAAGCAAGGTTCTAGAGGAAGGGGTAGTGGAAAAGAGAAACACACACCAAAAACCCATATCCCCGAGTCTCACCTAGAATCCATATTCTATGATGCTATTATTGTACTGGAGAGAGATTAACTCCTACCTTCAATAGACTATGCAATGATTTTTATCAACGTAATAATTATTCAACAATTTGTTGCAAATGTTCAGCGTAAATAATCATAAATATCATATATACTCAGGTCCAACTGCAAATGCTGACTCAGATATGTCATTGCATATTACACCAGCAGCTCAGGGTCTATGCTGTTTCTTCCATTGATTAGTCGTAACAAAACTGTGTCTACTCAGATCTGCCAGTGCATTATACTTATTTTGTTTGCAGTTAAATCCAAGCAAATATAAGAGAAAAGATATGGTACACGAACATTATGAACATTCGTCCCAAATTTTATGTAATCACCTTAAAATTATACGTAGGATGAACAAAGCCAACACATGCTACTATCTAATCAGTTGTTTCTCCACCCCCATTATAATGGATTGTGGTCATGGGGAAAAGCTCAAGGTTGTCTGTGTACACTATCTCGCACTGTAGCTAAGAATTTGTAATCATAATGAACTGACCACTTTTCATTTTCCCCGTCTTAAATGTTCTACTAAGACAAAAACTACATAACATGGCAGTATGTACTCAAAAAATGCTTCCATATTTGGTGCACATTCAGAAAAAGGCAAGTGCAAGAAATAATTAAGTCAGTAACTTGAGTTTAAACTGTAACAGACTACATATAAATTAGTGATAATTACTGTTCAGAAACAAGCACTTGCACTGACACTACCAACTGAAACACAATGACTGATTAGTAAATTACATTCATCATAAAATTACATTCATCATATGTTCAAATGATTGATTTAAGTTCGAAATTCATGTCAACTTCTATATATACACCCAAACTGGTTGCAGTGTGACATATATTATGTAAATATATTCAGAAAGGAAGACCACTCATATTTATTGTGCATATTCTTCTCATGTAGAAATACAGTAACATTAAAATTCAAACTGAAATCACTAAGCCAGCACTACATGGGGCTGTCTGAAAATCACTAGAACAGCATTATTTGGGGCTGTCTGAAAATCAATAGACCAGTACTACTTGGGGCTGTCTGAAAATCGCTTGAACAGTACTATTTAGGGGCTGTTTGAAAATGAATAGAACAGTACAACTTGGAACTCTGAAAATCACTTGATCTGCCCTACTTGGGGCTGTCTGAAAATCACTAGAACAGCACTATTTGGAGCTGTCTGAAAATCACTAGAACAGCACTATTTGGAGCTGTCTGAAAATCACTAGAACAGCACTATTTGGGGGTACTCTGAACAATGTTATAAATGACTTTACCAATCAGACTCTAAAGACAAGTAGCATATAGCACAATCTGTGCAATCCACAACAATAATCCAAACTTTTTTACACATCATAAAACATAGAACAAAGTTACACTGTATTGAATTGACAAGTTATCAGAGATTTTTTAATTTGATGCAGTCTTTGCTGTTGTCAGTAGTTCAGTGGGGTGGTGGTGAAGGTAATGCAATGTCATTTGTCTTCATCTTGGCTAATTTAAGACTGTATGGTAGTTGCTCACTTCCCCAAAGATCTTACTGAATTTTCCTCTACACAGAAAATGAACTTTCTGCACCTGCATAGCCATGAGGGAGTGGCAAAATACTGGCTTGTGCTGTTATGTCGATGATGTGTACATTGCAGAATGACTATTATCAATATCGTGCTTGCAGTGTGTGCAAAAATTGAAATACTTTCTCTTGCTGCTTTGCTTCACAAAGTCAAAGTCCATCCAGGAGTTCTGAAAGTTACTTTTTGTGGGCTTTGCTCATCTTTTCCTAAATAACAGCAGCATTTTGTCATTTTGCCTTAAAAAAGAAACTGTACTTGTGCACTATTCCAACAAGCAAAATAATTGGTTTTGTATTTAATATATGGAGTTAAATGCAACTTCAAAGAAACACTGTCGTTGATCACAAAATTGCCATTAATCTTTAATAATGATGGTTGAACCATTCTCATTTAGGGCAATGATGTAAAATAACTTTTGTTCTTCAACACTCAATCTCTATGGCTGTACCTAACAAAAGGACTGGGTTGTTCCACTTAGTGTATTTTACCAATGCAAACTAGTCTAATGTTCTCTCTCATAGCAGTGTTCAAAGCACTTGACATGGCATCATGCCTGCTCTGATCGCCTTACCTTTTAACTGACTCATGACAATCAGCTGTAGACCACATGCTTCAAGTATGAATAGTGGTGGTAAAAAATATCTTTCTTTTTCTTTCCCTAAAATTATTGAAAACTGTATTGTTTTAGACATGAGCATGTCAACTGGGGTGGGGTATGAGTCAAGTATTTTGTTTTTCGAGTGAACTGTCACATTGTGGCAAGTATAATGTAGTTTTGGGCATATTTTGCGACAAGGGATGTTAAAATTAAAACATGAATGAACTGTTTATTCGCAGATGTTAAACATTAATGGAACATAACCTGTCCATGCCTGTGTGTGCTTGAAAGATCACAACCATGATGTAACTGAATAAAGGTTACAACTGGCATGTAACATCTATCTCTCTCTTCCTCTCTCTTCTGCCAACATAACACATCGTAACAGTTACAAAAAAATATAAAATAAGAAAATACTGACTTGAATACATATGATCTTACATGCAGGCAAAATGTTATTGTTTCACTCATCTCTCTGTCTCATACACACACACACATTCATTTGTAAGAATGCGTCATTTTGAATTCTTTTGTTTTTAATTGTATTTAGATTTAAGACATTAAAGCTCCCATAGGAATACAAACTGCATTTAACTTGGACATCTTAATCACCTTAATCAGTTGTCAGACTGGATGAACACAGGGATGTGTCTACAATACATAGAGATTTCTTAGTTACTGTCATTCCTTTTTTATTTATTCCTAAAACAAACATGTATTATCAAAAGGATGTGTGTGTGTGATTTGGATTAGCTTCTGGTGTAGCTTTAATAATTTTCAGTCATATCACTACGATGTCTGCAGTGTGGCAGTTTACAGTGATGTCTAGCACTGGGGCGTCATGCTGTTGATGTTCCACCCAGTCACATTATCCTGACACTAGGCCAACCAGTCCTAACACTAACCTCTGAAATGCTTAGCGCTAGCGAGGCAGCTGTTGGTTCCAATTTTATAAGTTTTTGGAAAGACTTGGTTGGGGTTCTAACCCCCGACCTTCTGCATCCGAGGTTGACACTCCAACCACTAGGCCACAGGAGTGGTCATATTATCAAAAGGAATTGTGGCATGTACCACCAAAATGAGACAACTTGACCCAGCCTTTTCTAACATTAGTATGGGCATGTTGGCAAGAATTATAGATAATGAGGAACTTTTATAGGTCCAATCCATTTTTTCATACACTGTACATACTCCAAAATAATACTTTATTTTTCACCCATAATTTTTTTTTACTCTAACAAAATAATTTTTTTAATACCAATTCAACACGGTTCAGAGGTTGCAAAGCGTGCAAACCCAAACCAAGATACAAGTAGTTCAGCAAGAGGAGAAAAGAATCATAAAGAGACTGTTTATGGTTGCATTCAATGTAAAAATAAATTTATGTAAAAGCTGGATGCTCCAAACATCCCATAGTTTTCATGGTTTCAAGTTTGAGAAATGTACATTTATTCTGTTGACTATTTTCAAGACCTGACATATAAAATTTTAATTTTTACCGGCATCTGGATTTCTTTACTTATGTTTTACATTCACACTTCTGTCACATTCTTCATTTTTCTGTCACATTCCCCATTTGTTTGATTTATGCTGCACAATGCTGGCATATAAGTATGTTTCACTTCTTGCTCACATAGAGATATATTTTGAAACAAATATTTATTTACTGTACATGCATTAATTTCATAACTGTTTGAATGCCATATCTTTTAACCTACTCACGATAAAACAATCATTTTGCAGCATTCTTAGTTCTGGTTGTTATTTGTATCAGAATTACTGCCATGGTAACAGAACTCAAAAACATGATTTATGCAAATTAATTTCATAATTATAACAAATATATGGAAGAACACTTTAAAATTTGATCTGAAGTTAAGAAATGGTCTCAAACTTTTAAAACATTTTATTGGAAAGATTGTACAATAATCATATTTTACTCACAGAGTAGATATAATATATATATATATATATATATATATATATATATATATATATATATATGGAAAACTTTCACAATGATCATGGTGTTGAATGGCTTAAAAATTCATAATATGAAATGTGCAGGTACATAAATGAAAATGAATAATATCATTAATAAAGTGCCACTATTGTCGAAAAAAGGAAAAAAGATAAATAAGTATACTATTCTGTTATCATTGTAACCAACACAAGGTTCTTTCACAAAGAAAATAGAGTACTTCCACTTTGCAAAATGAATATATCCCACTAATATCCAAGTTATGCCACCAGCAACCTTCTTTTCACATCAGGAAGTTGATGTGCCATACACTAATATGCAGCAACTTTCTGTACACATCTGGAAGTTGATGTGCCATACACTAATATTCAGCAACATTTTATCACAAAAAATATTGTCAGTAATTTTACAGACTGGTTCAAACCAGACTATATTTCACAAAAATTTATATTTTGCTTCTGCAACTACAACAGAATCAAAAACAATATTGTTATTACTTATGGTTCAGAACAGATACAATGGTAAAATATTTATTTAGTTAAATAATGCCTTATGTTGCTACAGCCTAAAGCAACTATTGTAATCTATAACTGGCATTAATGAATCAAACTGATTGCCAGCTAGTCTTTATTGAGCCAAAACTCAGAGTGAATATAGCATTTATTTCATCAGAAACATGCTTACAGCTGACAATGTGTTGACTTATACTTCAGCCTGAGTGGTCTAGTAAATTTCAATGATTTTCAAAATATACCCCCAAGAAGTGCTGGCCTACTTATTTTCAAATTCAATTTTTAATCTCACAGACCTTCACAAGATGGTGAATGGTCTTGCTTTTTTAATATACTTACTACTCCTATGGACTGCATAGAGCGGCACGTGTTTATTCACATGTTGTCGACTCTAAAGTATTCTACAAAAACAACCAGTCTGAGTTTCAAATGATCCAAAGTGTTTTAAGTCGTAACATATACTCCATATGGAAATGTACAATGGTGGTGGTGCAACTTGGGGAATATTAGGAAGCACAATAATATTGATTGACAAAGGTATGGAAAGCACAATGTCACAGATAGGTGTGAACAGATAAATAGTATAGCAGTCCATTACAACCAGACACCTCACAACAAATACTCAATTACATACTCAATGAAGCATTACCACCCCACCTGAATTTAGACCTAAATCATATTATCAAAGCAAGGGACTTTTGTGCATAGTAGTGTAAGCAGAGGGAAATTAATAAAAATATACATGTTAGACAAGACCATTTGGCCCACCTCAGCTGGCTTCATAATACAATGGTAAGCCAAACCAGGGTCTGGCCAAAAAAAAATAAATAAAGAGGCGCTCCCAATTTTGCTGTGCTACATTGCACTGTGAGCACTGACAAAGGCAGATTAAGTTAATAACAAAAAACATGTCAAATCACACATTCAAGGAAAATCCAAAGAATACTGTAAAATAAATTTCTTTATCTGACAGCATATGATATAGAAGGCTCTAACTTTGTTGATGCCAACAAATGCTCAAGGGATAGGATCAAAATGTATACATCTGATGTGAACAATCAAAAAGGGGCCACAGTTTAGACTACATTTTCACCACTCTGGGCAGCTGAAACTACATCAGTGTAAGCTTAGACTCCAATCAGTTATAGAGGAGACAATTGTACAAAGTATCAGTATGAATCAACAGGAAATTAATCACCATATATACAGAATACATGATTAAATATTAAATCTGTCTTCTTCTGGAATGAAAATTTGAAGAAAAAAAAAAGATATATTATGTTGTAGCTTTTAAAATGCAGTTATCTTTTACCTCAATAAACTGTTTTTTGGTCAACAACAAATCTATTCTCAACAATGAATGTGCAACTTACTTAAATATTAGCAGATAACCTGTCACATACTGTACATACCCGCTTACAACAGTCAAACTGCACAGACCCAGGTCTGCCATACACATAATGCACTGGAAGATCTAGGTCTATGCAGTTTGTTTGGATTAATCAGTAGAACAAGCAAAACAGACCTTGATCTGCCGATGCATTCTGTCACAGCAAATCAGTGTCTCTTCAGTTGGCCTCACTCACAGGCGAGTACATACAGCACAAATTTCAAGATTGTACATATTTAAACGAATCAATTCATGAAAGCACTATTGATGAAGGGAATTTTGCATATTATTTTGTCTAATAGTGAAAGGATAATGAAAATGTAAGGTTTTCTTGATGACTGACACATTGCAAACTCTGAAAGGAATGCTAATTTTAACAGCCTAAGACAAGAAATCAATTTCATTTCAACAATATTAACATACATAATCTTTTAAATGATGTATAAATTTCCAAGCATCTCTAGATTAAATGAAGAGACCAGCATGTAACTGAAACAATGGGTTTTGCAAACTGCAGCATCTCACCTGTACCCCATGGTATTTGAGTTACAAACATTTTAATACTCACTTTTAACACAAAATCATGTCCTATAATGTTATACACTGCTTCTGCAGACAAGATAAATATAAATGAATGCAAATTGTATACAAGAAAAATTCTAATCTTCAGACATGTCAAATTCATTGGCAAGCTCTAAATGGAAACCAATTACATTGCAATCATTTAAAAAACTACAAGTGTTAGTCAACAATGAAAATTATCTATCCAATGAAATTGTTCCTGATATTCTTTGCTAAACTAACTTACTTGGTCACTTGTAGGTGAGCGTGTTCCTTCGTCACTGCCCAGGGAAGGATTGTTAGCATCTAACTGCTGAGGTTTCTTTCCTCTTGGTGAGCGTGGTGCCCTCTGATAGGGATCCATAGAACCTAGATGATGTGATTAGATGCTTAAATCTTCCAAATACAGGAATTTTATGAATTCAATTATTTTCATGGCTACCAATTTTTGTGGATTTCATATTCACTTCAAACCATGAATTTACAGACCAAACATACAGCAACCTAACTGTGGAAACAATACGGCCACATGCCCAATCCATTAATTTAAGTATGAATGAAGAGGCAGTTATTTGCAAATCTTTGACACTTTTCACGAGTATAGCTGAAAAATGGTCTAAGATTTATGGGGTGTACTGAACACACAGCTGAAAATACAGAAATCACTGAGTATGCCAGTTAGGTCAAGCATGAATATTAAACCTAGTTTTAGTATGATTTAGTCACTTTAATTTGGATTTATCTAAATACCAGTTTGATGAGGGTATGTCATGTAAGGTCCAAGATGCTGTCAGTGTGATGAACAGCTGAAAATAAGTCACTCAAGTATGCAGTCAGGTCACAATAACCTATACACAGAATGGCTGAGTTACTTTCATCCAAATGTATCTACATAGAAATTTATAGAAGCATGGCTCAAACAAGATCCAAGATATTGTTGGTTTAATTAACAGCCAAAACAACCACAAAAGTCACTCAGGGTGAAAATTAGGTCAGTTAAAATGTTTTGATACAAGTAACTTGAGATAACAGTCACCCAAATGTGCAAATTAGGTCATAGTGAAATAGCTTTTGGTATTGTCAAACTACATTCCTCAATATGTATTAGCCTGGCGAGAGATAATTAAAGGAGAAAACATAAGGTTATTATCCTTTAGATGCAAACTTTTTGGTAATATCATTATGTGGTATATGCATATTCTAAAGCAATGTCAAAATTATTACTGTTTAGATGTATACTTTGTAGCAATAACAAAGTTATTTTGTTGATGCATATATTTTTAGCAATATCTGGGTCATTATGTGCTATATGCAAACTGTGTAACGATATCAAGGTTATTATATTGTATATTGTTATGACTCTATGGTCATAAACTATAAGATGCAAACTAACAAGTTTTGTAAAACTTAACAAATAATTTAATTATGAAAGTCATAAATGAAAATGTGAGAGGATATTACAGCATAATGAAGTGAATCCAAAATAATCCTGAAAAAGTTCTTTTAAGTCCAAAAGAATGAAAAGTTTGTATGAATTTCACAACCGGAAATGTACTAGTCTGCCACGAATTGTGACATTATCAAAATGGCATCACCCAGAACTCTTTTGAACCAGGGGTCACGCTACCATGCGAAGTGGGCGAGAAAGTCGCCTGAGAAACGTAAACTTTGCCTTCTTCTGTTAGGAAAGCGAAAACGACTTCGCCCTCAGATTTTTCGGACGTAAAAGGACTGTAGATTACGACTTTGAGATGCCCCCTCGCTGTAGCCAGTAAGTTCTGGCACTGTTGTAACCCAAGGCCAAATGTATTTACATGGTGTTGATACCAATCAGCTTACGGCGAAAAAGAAATTCTTGCACATTCAGATGCAAGTTTTAATAGCTCACTGACCATTAACCCTTTCCGGAGCAAGATATCACTGCTTGATTTCATGAAGTTGGGCACACTGTTCTATGATGAAAATATACCAAATTCTGTTCCGAAATTTAAACATCAATACAAAAATAGTAATTTAAACATCAATATGCAAGTAGTAATTTGCTTTTAAAAAATATGATCGGTGAAGAGCGTTTTCTAATTTATGTCTTTTTTTTAATAAATGGAGATTTTAACGGCCGCATTTGCGTATTTTCTGTATAAAATTAGTTTGAAACCGTAAATGAACTTCTAATGGCGGACATCGCTGCGTATATGATATACCACTTCATTAAACTGTCTATATTCGTAAATAATTGGGCAAATAGGTTCAGGAAAATATATAATATAATGAAAACAAAGTTTAAATATTATGTGATAGGAGATTTAGCCTAAATATTTAATAATGTAGGTCAGAAGCATGTGACAATCTCTGTTGTGGAATTTGAAACAATGCTGCAAGATCAAGGTTGTTTTCTGATTTACCGTAATTAATTTTCGTGAAAATACGAAAAATATATATAGTAATGAAGCAAATATTATTTAACCAATGCTTATCATTATTACCAGTAGGTAGGCAAATAATACAACCATAAATATGCAGTCCTATTAATGAATTTTTGTAACGAAGCAAGAAAGTGAGTAGTTATATTAAGAAAAGCCCTCTTTCTAAAAATAGATGCAGTCGCACTGTGCAATACGAATTCTTGGATTTTCGGTTGGGGGGAAAAAAGGGTCCAGTTTAGTTATATATCGACTTTAGTGCTTCAGTGTGTTGTCTATGAATAGTTACAGTAATGTTTTATCGGGATCAATGAAATCAGGACGAAGAGTATGGTTGGAAGTCACTTGTGCATTTATTCCTATGTACATGTATTAGGGGTTGTTTCAAAGAATGCTAGAAATCTTTTTGACTGCAATTTTACACATAACTTGTATAAAATAAAATAATTAAGTGGTAGTTTATTAAGCATTTTTACCAACTTGCAGTTACAAGACTCTAATCTTGTTACTGCTATCAGTTAAAATGAATTACAATGTATAGCTTCTGATGTGCTTTTTAAGTCATGGCCAAAATACACTGCATTTACTTCAATTCAAACACACCTATACTACAAGTATGAATAGAATGGGTATGAACATAAAAATTTTTATACGCGTACAAAATATGTTGATACTAACGTATAACACATATTTTTCAACTTGAAAATAAGGCATTGCTTAAAACTGTTAAAAGCATACTGAGAAATAAAGCACATCATTAAAATAAGATAATGCAGCTGTCTGTCTATCTATCTATCATGTTTCTTGCTTTAGTCTCACTTCTCCCTGTTTAACTCCCACTTCTCCCAGTTTAGCTCCCACTTCTCCCTGTTCTGACCAAAAGAAGAAGTCACTTCTCCCTAAAATTTAAGTCTAGCTTGACCCCTGTGAATAGTTCACAAATAGTTCCAAAATAATATTATAGTCCAATGAGCACTTTGTATTTCCAGCGAACAATCCAAACTAATGTGTTTCCTCTCTAATAATATCCAAGTACAACATAAAACATGTCTACAGACTTTATGATACAACAGGAACACAAGAAATAAATAAGAATTACTTGAAATAGGAATGAAAATCTGATCGCTCAATTCTCTCCTTATATACACCTTTAAGAGTCTATTATGACTATATGTCCCAATACACCCCATGTGACTGATCCAACTACTCAATCTAGTATTTCAAAATACCTGTTCATTTGACCTAACTCATTCAATAGAAATCAACTTAATTCTTCTAAGATACCACCAGACCAATCTGTCCAATTGGAAAATGGCAAAATCTCTAAAACATATTTACCAATAATTTTATAATTTGTAACTGTCAACACATATGTAACCACCTATTTATAGGTCCTATACAAATTTACATTCTTTATGCACATATGAAATCCAGCCATAGATAATCACTACCATTTACAGTCATGAATAAAAATTACAAAAATTCGACAAAATCAAGTTCCAAGAGTTATAAAAACGATAGATATACATAACAATATGCACACTTAATAGCAATATGCATACTGTGCAGTCAAATTTGTTGCTGATTAAACATCATTTCTGTCTGCAATTATGACTTACCAGCTTGATTTTTACAGAATTCAGAAACTGAATGATATACCCTAGGATGTTAATCAATGCTTCCTTGGGCAAGAAGGTGCTAATATCTGAATAAATGTTTTTATAGAAAGCATTATAAAAATCTACTGATGAATCTTTTATAAGGTATAAAACATTGCTGGCAAGATATCTATCAGTTGTCATTTTGGGGGACATTTATTTTCCAGACTAGAGTCTTGTTTAGAAAAAGAAATGTTTACAATAGCCTTGCTGATTCTGAATAAAAATGTACTATTTTCTTCAAGTTTAAAGGGTATGGCCTCTGTCTGAATTGTTCTAAATTTTGATCTTTGCCACTAAAATGAATATACGTATCAAATCAGAAGGATTTAAGAGATTACATTTTGTCGCAATGGAAATAATACATGTACCTACAACAATTGCAAGTTGTTTAACTGCACTTATTACTAGTTCTGAAGATATTAATTTATAAGTTGGATCCAACTGCAATCTACACTGATCAAGATCTGCCATCACAGAATGCACCAACAAATCTGGGTCTATGCAGTTTGTTAGAAGTATTCAGCAGAACAAAAAACACAGACCCTAATTGGTTGGGACATTATGCTATGGCAGATAAGGTTCTATGCTGTTTGCAGATGTACCAAACGTACAGGCGAGTATATAATATATGTCTCACAAGTCCTCTGGTTATCAAAGCCATTAATATAGTGTGACAATAGTTACCATATAAATCTGGTGTTCCAAGGTTGAGCAGACAGGATTTCTGGACAATATCAATTATGGCTAATCCAGACTCATTCCCAAAGGCCATCCTGAAAATGTGAAACAAACAGCATTCAAACCAAGGCAAGTCAAGCATAAATCATATATATGACCATAAACAGAAGTAAAGATGCTTTATATAAAACTGTCAAATTATGTTCAACTATTTGTAGGAAGTTATTGTTAAAGGCATTTTTCTTTTTTTTAAAGTAACATAGCCCTTTTTTAATGGTGGTTCAGTGTATTTGAATAAATCTGTAAGAACTTCATGCCAGATTGACTTTTATTAAATACAGTCACATTGAGTATTTTCCTGGGATCATTTAAAGGTCTTTCAACTGAAAGAACTTCATGCCAGAATAATTTCTGTTTAGTCTGGCTGAATTCTATTTTGTGCTTCAGAATGGTACATGTTACCATAACTGATGGTTAATCAGCATCATTTGAACAAATCTGAAATACTTCATGCCTTGTGGCTTTCTTTTAAGGGCTGTTCCATTTAAACATACATGGTACCCAGGGAAGGCAGTTTTTTAAAAATATATACCAGGGTACATTGATTTCACTGAGTTTATATTAAGATGATAAGGAAATTCTAAACTGCATCTATGGGTGAGTACCCCACTTTAAAAGTGCCTTCCCTGGGTCCCATGTATGTTTTAATGGAACAGCCCAAAGGTATGTTAGGGTTCTGGGCAATATTTCAGCGCATTCATGGTGGCCAATGTATTTGGTGGAGGAAGAACCTTGGAAAAACCACATAACCATGGGAAACTACTGGCATGCTGTCTCACATGCCTACAATGGCTGAGCCAAGACTTGAACCCATGCAGAAGTGAGGTGCCTGTGAGCTGTAATGCAAGCACCTCAGACTGTTTGGCGAACTGGGGCACTGCTTTCCTTTTAATTCACATCAAATTCAGATAAGCTGTTCATAATTTAAAAGTGCTTCTAATTTTAGTGATAGTAATCATATCTAATCATAGATTGGCATCATCTGAATAAATTCTGAAGAAGACTGAAGCCATGATACTTTCTTTAAAATTTGGTAAATTTCTGTTTAGCAGTTTTTCTGTTATAAATAACAATTATAAATGGATGGAGGATGGCTGTCAATGAAAGAGACATGACAGATGAAGGATCATACCACAAGCTCATCTTACAGACAAGTGAGGTATAAAGTGTTTATGCATCAGACTGGCAGGACAGAAAGACAGACTGTCCTCTTAATCATTCTTCAAACCTTAGCAACATTTACTACAGTAAAATCTGTCTTGAAAGAAAAAAGTTTTTGATGACCACCTGTTTTACAGAATATTTATTGACTGTGCATGATTAAGTGACAGGAAAGACTGTAGTTAAGTCACATTTTTTATGCCAATAGTTTATAGGTACTTCAATGTACTTTGTATGTATATATTACATTCAGGGTCATACTCACAGGCCATAGGTTGAATTAAGTGAGATATTGGTAATATTTCCCGGGTGTTCATTGTCAAGCCAAGTTAGTAAACACACAAGGTCAGGCTGGTAACCCATGCTCCACCTTCGGGCCCCCATTCTCACTTTCAACACTGTTGTTGCTTCAGGCTGAAAAGAGATCAAATCAACATTAAAAGACACAAAGTTAAAATTACTTAAATTACAGAAAAGCTTCAGTTAAACACAGCAACAGATGTAAAAGGTGTGTAACTTCAGGAAACTACCTATCACAAAATTTTGTTCATAATAATGTCACTAGTTGCTAAGAACATTGATATGACATGAATTCTGAGCGTATATGGGTACATACTTTATATATGAACCATTATTATCACAAAATTTACATTAAACACAGCTACTTAAGTATTACCTTTCAGTGCCCAAAACGGCAAACAAAAATTAGTACTGTTATCACTGTGAACAATCTCTGCATACTTATCTGCCATGTCATGGAATATCACATCACACAAACACTAATGATTTTGGACTGCCCAGCTTCAGATATGATCAGCATTCCTATAAACACAATTTCCCTAAATTTTGTTTTATCTATGATAAAAATAAAAGAGGACTTGAATACTGGCATTGCTACAAAAGTATTCTAGACTAATAGAAACTATCTTCTTTATACTTTATATATTTCTGAGAGTATCTATACCTTAAAAGTCACTGGCCATACTCCAACATTTTTCTTTTTACATCAGATTTGCATTACAGTAGTTATACTCACACAAAAAGAATTAAAAAAATGATCAAGTGTAAAGAAGAAATAATAATTTAATTGCTCGAAATAGAAGTATACAATGCTGTTACTTCCCCTTAGCTACAATTTCCCACCTATAGAGGACACCAACTGGAAATGACGTATATTTATCCCCACAAGACGAAGTACATGCTTTTTGTTGTTGAAAAATAAAACACTACAAACTAAGGATAGGGAATATTTAGATGAAACTACTGAAAACTAAGTTACTGTTCAGCCTTATATATATGTGCGTGTATGATGCACTAGATTGTGTCACTTTCAAAACTGTTCCATTGTTTCAATTTATTTTCAAATTTCCCATTAATACAGGTAAAAAGGAATCAATACTGCTTCCCTATGTTGGCCGACTTTGTAAAAAAAAAAAAAGAAATCTGCACACTTAAAAGAATCCAAAGGAACCAAAGTTGGATTCCTTATGTCAATGGACTTCATAAAAAAAAGTCGGCACACTTAAAAGAATCCAAAGTCAGTTTCCAGGGTTGGCTTGCTTTGTAATAAAATAACCTTTGTCTTTGATATCCTGTCGGTCAGTTTACACAATGAGCTTATTGCTCGCTGCCAGTTATGTTTATTCATCACCCAGGCTTTTATTTGTTTGCTATATGCAGTCATAATTGATACAAACTGGCACTGATGATTGCATGGTAAATAGTATACACAGCAATAACTTGCTTTAATAATACTTTTGTAACCCATGCTAGCGAAAAGATTATCATTTGCACTCACAGTGAATGTGTTTTCATATAATGACTTTTATTTGCGAGATGCAGTCATATAGTTAAACTGGATACAATACAGTCTTGGTCATTTTGCACCTTATAACGTATCATGCATGAATGGCAGGTGCCTTCAAGCAATTGGTTGATATTTTTTTCTCTTTTGCGATTCTATTATCTGATATATGTGATACACACTATGCCAGCTGGCATCTGCTACATATACGGAGTTCGTGGATATATTTTTTTCTCTAATAAATTTCGCATGATGAAAAGAGAAGGAATAAATGATAACAATGCAAGGTTAGTGTCTTCAACTTTTTTTCTTCAAATAAATGTTTTATCTATTTTATTGTACCATGCAGTGGGGTTGGGGGGCACAAATTCAACACAAAATTACTTCGTTTCTTATTTGTATGGAATAATGGAGCAAATACAATTGACAATATTGACTAGTAATGACAAGCTTTCAGTTTACGTATGCACACACTAAGACATCAACTTGAAAAATAAAAACAAACAATAAAATTAATTGGTAAGAACTTCATATTGCAGCAACTAAACACTGACATAATGCTCAGCATTATTCTCTCTCTCTCTCTCTCTCTCTCTCTCTCATGTGCAATCAAGTGTGTATTACATGCAGCAGTTTTACAACCTGAAGCCTTGAGTTAAATACATTTGTTACAATATCTCATGTATAGTGTTGCCAGAAATGTAAACATATTCTGTTGTTGTTGTTGTTGTTGTTGTAGGGTTTAACGCCATTTTTCAGCACACGATAGGCTATACAAAACATATTCTGTAGAATATTATATGTTAAGTATTATTGTTTTATAAATCAATGTTTATAATTTGATCGGAAGACTTAAAATGAGAATGTCGTTGTGCAGTTGCATCTATTTTTTAGCATAAAAAATAAATGTATATAAATATTTTAATTAGAATGAGCAAAATATGTCAGTTTTTGTTTTCTCTCATATGTATGTACGTTACGAAGAATGATTATTTTCTTTTAAAGAATATAAAAAACTTTAGTTTCTGTAAATTTGTTCAATTTTTTTTTTTAAAACCTATTCTATTTTACAACCTATAAAAATTGTCAAAAACATTTTGTCCTTCTTAAATTATATATATATATATATATATATATATATATATATATATATATATATATATATATAGATCTTACATAGTATCTACTTGTTGTTTGAAGAAAAAGAACTTGTTAAAACTATTGTTATGTTGGGCCGAATTCTCATTCGAGTTGGGCTGAATTGTCTTTCAAGTTGGGACGAATCGTCTTAATTTCAGCCCAACTTGCACTGAATTGATTGTAATCTGGCATAAATGCTACAACTTTCCCATCCATCACACTATTCGATCCCACAGCTTCAATCCACCTTTTTCTGGTAAACAGGGTCTTTCAGAAAAAGAAAGAATCCCTTTGTCCCATCATCACTCTTTTGGTTACATCCATATGCAACACAGTGCACCATATTTGTTGTACTAAAGAACGATTGTAAGATATATCACATAGACATTTACGTGGGGAAATTAAACACTTGAATATCTAGGTTGAACAGATTGAATAAATGTAGGTCATATCCATTTTTGGCATGTGGAAACTACCGATTGTTTATGGAGATTGCCGAATAATTTTTTCATTTAAAAAAGTGGATTTTTAAGTCTAATTAAACATTTTTATGGTGTGCATACATAACAAATGCATTTTTTTTATGACTATAATAATATCACATGTTTGTACAATATATGTGGCCAGCGACCTTTAAGCAAGGTATTAACAAACACAGTTTAAATTTATATTGATAACTATTCAGCAGAATGCTGAGAAGCAGCTTTTGTAGTTACATTATCTCAATAATAAGTTGGCAGGGGAGGTAACTTATGGGATTTACAACAGTTTGGAACACTGACACTGAAAAAGATGCATAAAAATAAAAAAATGCATAAGTAATATTGATCCTAAAATACATGTTTTTCTCTTTCACTAAAATACAATGAATTAACATGAAATGATCATGAAAATAATACAACATGACGTAATAGCAATGGAAGGATAAATTATGTTAGAGAACAACAAATTTAGCATCCTATTGCATTTTTCTTGATAGTCAATAAAATCAATATTTACACATTCTTGGAAAAAAAAATGTAGAATCTCTGTAGAATAAACATGATATTAGGGATGCAAAATAATTTTAACTCCAAATAAACTTTTAATTAATTGTGAGAAATGAATAATTTCCATAAATTGCCCTGACATCCACCATCTGCAAAGGAACCATAGATAACCCTACCAGCCTAGTCTGATAAACCAGTCCCCAAACTTATATTGGTATGTTGATGGTTTGGTTTCTGATCTCAACTATTCATAAAATGTTTCAATTACTGTGACAGATTTGTCAGCAAATTGTAAGTGCATAGCAGGTATATCTTGAGGCTCTTGAGTTAGCAAGCTGACAAGGCCTTCCAGCAATCTGTACAGCATATTTCCATATGAAATCTGATGTCTGACAACCTGCATACCCATGAAAGATTACAAGACCCTGCCATCCATATCCATTTCAAATTATTTGGCGACATTGGTGGATAAATGGCTAAGGAGTGCTCAATCAGATGTCTCATTAAAAAGTATTTTGGTTCTTTTTATGTGTGACTCAAGCACCCTTGAATCTGTCATGTGACTATCACGTGATAAATATCCTGTCATGTGACTATAAGGTGACAACTATCTTGTCATGTGACTGTTATTACAATTCAATAATGTGCCAAATTGTAAAACAGATCGATTCATCCATAGCAATATGGGCAATAGGGGTTAAAATGTCCATATTGTAATCTGGCACACTGGTGCATCAAAACAGCAGCAGATGATGCCCAGTAGTTTGAAATGGCAATTGGTAGCAGGGTAATGTATCAAATATCGGATTTTACATGGAAATGTGCTATACAGATAGGCAAACAGCAAACTCAATAAATACTGGTAAGTGTCTAAAAACCATTGACATATACATACACTGATGTGTTGTGGACAAATCTGTCTGCAATAAAATTGCAATGTTATATGAATACACTAGATCAGACCATAAAACAACAAACGAATGCAGTTTTGGGGCCGATTATCACAGTACCCTCAGCTCCCATTCTGGCTCTCAAAAGCATTCCATTACTGTCCAGAAATGTGGCAGGTATATATACTAAGCTTTCTTCAGCTGTCTAATGCAATTAGGTTGCAGTTATGGACATTTTACCACATTTACTTGTGTTTAATGCATGCACAAATGTTGGCATCTTCAAACCCAGATCTCTGCCATCATCTAATGCATCAGCAGATTTGGAGCTATGCAATTCATTCTCTGGTTTTCAGCCAACTGTTCAGACACTTATTTGCTAGAACATTATTTAATGGCACATCTGGGTCAATGCAGTTTGAAATGGGATAAGTATTATCAGGGTCCTGAATCACAATGTAGCCTCATAGGTTACTAGCAAAAGAACCTTTCAGCCTGATGGCAACTCAGTTACCAGACAGAAGGACATATGAAATTATTAGCTTTATTGTAATTAGATTGCAGCTATGGGCTTTTTACCACATTTAATTGTGTTTAACGCATTCAAAACTTCCAATATCTTTTAACCCAGATCTCATTCGTCAAATAATTATTTTTTAAAAACAAATTCATGTTGAAAAATTCATGATATCATGTATTATGTTAGCCCAGCAGGTTACCTAACTTCTAAACATGGCAGCACAAACATAGCATTCTGATAGCCCCTGGGCTCCAGGCACACCATTTGTTGGATAATGGTTATATACTAGTAAATACAATAAAAATTAACTAACACTGCAAACATAATCTGACCCCAACCTTCTACAGATTTAACTTGGCCAATTAATTCAAAAAGGTTAATTCTCTTAAAATAATATCAGTCTTCCACGTTAATTTATAGCTGATCCATATCACACTGGAATTTTTTGATAGCCAAGGCAAGGCAATGATCTGTAATAAAAATACTGGCAAAATGATCTGAGTCTGCCGGATGTTTGGAAGGTAAAATGAACTTAGTCCATAAAGGTAAAAATGGAGGGTCCCAGATTTCATTAACAAGGAATTTTCAGCCTCTGCAGACGATCAACATCATATATTGATGTTATTCAATACACTGGATGTGTTCAGACATCAGAGATGCACCACTGCAGTGCCTGAAAATGACCTAAACACACACCTTTGTATAGATACAGATGGATAGGAATAACATCATATGCCCTAACACTGCTGTGGTAGGGCATAAAAAGAACTGTGCATAATTACAGCTAAGAAGTATAACAGCTAACAGTATTCATTATAATTAGGTGGTCTTTTCATGCAGGTAAATATGTACTAATTTATGAATAAATGAAACCTACAAATGTCAATGTCAAACCTATCCTAATTTTCACCTGAGTTCAGCATTCACCTGGTCACAACAGCCATTTAAATTTCCCCCTGGCAAATTTCTTACATGAACTTTATGTAACCAGCGGTCACCTGTCTTCCATATACAGTAGCCATGTGTGTCTTAACCAAGCTATGCTTTGACCCTGCCTTTCATGGTTAATAGCCATGTATTTCTTAATCAAGCTGTGTTTTCACAGTGTCTTCCATGTTTGGTGGACATGTGTTTCTTGACCAAGCAGTGATTTCACCCTGCCTTCCGTGGTCACTAGAGTGTATCAGCAGTGGTCACTCCAAGTATGCACATGAAACTTTTTGTTTTTGATGAGCAAGGCATTGCATATATAAAGGTATATTGCGTGAATCAATGCTTAAATGTTTCAAATTTTGATTGCACTAATCATAATTCAGTGAAATTCAATGGTGTCAACATGTCGGCTTCAAAAGCAAGGAAATTATATCCTAAGAGGAAAGGATCCAAGCAATTCTATTTTAAATTGATTTTCTTTCTTTGTTTTTGTTAGTTAACAGGATGGATCAGTTAAATGCTATTTTAAGATTCTGAATCAAAGCTATCTCTGAAAAAAAGTACATGTAACTTCCAAGTTGGGGTACACTGCACAAGTGATATTACATAAGGTTTAGGTGCCACTAACACAAGCCTCAGGAAGTTTCTTTTCATTTCCTAATCGTCAAAGGTTGCAAACAAAAGCTGACTGTTTTTTGATCTCCATGAGTTTCAGCAGATCCATTGTTTTACGTGTTTACACCTTTTTCATGCCTAATTATACCAACTGCCATAACAAAAAGTCAGCTGTGCACACTTTAGATGAAGTACAGGAACACATACGTAAACCAAATGGGTTTGCAGTGATGGACAATCAAACATGCTAAAACCAGTGATGAAAGTTTCTGACATTGCAGCTAAAATGGTGATGGATATTTGCGCAAAACAAACTAAGATCCATAAATTTTTAAATGCTTACATGTGATTTATTGTACATCATGGATTAAAGTGAAGATACAATATTCTCTTGTGGAGCTTGTTTTATTAAATTCTGTTATTATTCTTTTTTTAAAATATCTGAGCTAAATAATTGTATCTTGGTAGCATACTACTACTGCTAATAATAATGCATATGAAATAATAATAATGAAAACAGTACTAATAATAATGCTAATGCTATTTGGTTCGTAGCACATACATTTTTCATGAACCAAGTTTGAGACCTAAACCAGCCTTCAGAGGTCACCTGTCTATGAAGGCCACTTTTGCCTTTTCCCATGGATGACTGCTTTCGCAGGTTTGACTGTATACCTGACTTTATACACAGGTGTTACATGCACAGCCATTTGCTTTGGAGGTTTGCTTGTACTCCCAAAAATTACTACCATATCCTTCTCATCTATAGGAGTGAAGTTAAAGTATCAGCTGTGCAAACTCATGACAAAAAACCCCTACTTTTTCATTAGAAAATTTCTTGCACAGACAGTTTATTTACTTCATCATCCAATTAAAAATGAAAATAAAAAGGCTGGAACACACAACACATAGAAATGTTAAAGGGAAAAGACTAAAATTAAAGTGAAATGGGTGCTACAAGATATATGAATTATAAATTGCAAGAAAATATACTAAAAGTAATACTGTGAAATGTGATAAAGCTATATAATTTAGGGAAAAGATATGCCCTGATTAAAAATATAAAGTTTAAAAAAAAAATGTCTGATTGGTTTTTCCTCAAAAATCTTAATTCTTTCCAAAATTTATACTTGTAAAATGAGAAAATTAAATATTTCAAAATATTTAAATTAGAAGTCCACTCACAATAGTGAACATTTTAATTTTCTAAAGTTATTTCGCAAACTGACTGAAAAGAACATTTTCTTTCAAAACATCTAAAGTGAGCAGTGCAAGCTATGGTTTGTTTATGGGTGAAAACAATTTTCAAATGACAAAATGGAGTCCCTTGTTGGGACTGATGCCCTTTTGTGCGAAAAGGATTTCCAGGAATTCAAAATAAGACCATTTTTTCCTTTAATCTGTTGAGTGTTGAAACCATCTCATATATTCTTCAGCCAAATAACAAGATTTTCAAACTGGCTGTTGTGGTACACATATTGGATGTCACTTTTGCACTATTTTCATTTATGACAAAGAGGGCATATTAAGAAGTCTTTATGGTGAAAACCCTTGTACTGAGAACAAGACTTTTATTAATACAGTTGGCAGCCATAGTGAACGTACAACTGGTACCATTTTCATTTAGGACCAACTAGGTATGATAAGAAGTCTACTGGTGAAAACCTCATGTTGATATAGCCAACAATTTGAAAGGAGTAGGCATGATATTTTCAAAATATGACTTTCCATTCCAAAGTAGAAATAACAAGATTTTCAAGATGGCTCCTGTGGTGGCTATACTGGATGTCAGATTGGCACCATTTTCACTTAAAACCAACTGGACATCATAAGTATTCTGGTGAAAACCCCATGTTAACAGACTTTCTGTTCAATTCGACTTGTAATAACTAGAGTTTTAAGATGGCTGCCATATTGCATGTCAGATTGGTATCATTATTATTTGGTACCAGCTAGACATTATTAAGAAGTCTTTTAGTTGAACCCTTCAATTATTACAACCATCCATTCAGGAGGTGAATTGATAAAATGATTTTCAAGATGACTGTCACGGTGGCCATATTAGACATCTCACTGGCATTATTTTTATTTAGTACCAACTAGACACCATGAGGAAGCTTTTAGCGAAAACCCGAAGTTGGTATCACCATTCATTCAGGAAAAGTAGCGATAACAATATTTTCATGATAACTGCTGTGGCAATGATAATGGTCATCAGAAAGGCACCATTTTCACTGAGGACCAACTAGACATCATAAGAAGTCTTTTAATGAAAACCCCCAGGAGTAGAGATATAAAGACTTTCAAGATGACCACCACTGGATTTGAGCAACACTATTTTCATTCAGAATGAACTAGAAAAAGGGATGTATGTGTGCATAAAGTTTCAAGCTAATCCTCAAAGTAGTTAAGATGAAATAGTGATAACAAACTTGTGCTAATGGATAGACAGATGATGGACAACAGACCGTCCTACAAGCTATACTGGTCTATGACCAGTAGAGCTAAAAAGGAATTTGCACTTAAGTTAAGTAAATGTAATTATCTAGATTGTTTCTAACAGTTGTTTTTTAAAACAGGAAGTTTCTGAATGCTTTGTCTCACCTGTTCCTCTGAATCATATTCCAAAATCCCAGCAAAATCACTGCAACATGAATAGTTGATCACTGTGACCTCCTTTTTCATGTGATAAGCAGCACCCTCCATAATGAATATACCTATTGTTTCATAGGTGCATAAGCAACAGCTACAGAGAAACAATGATAATAGCATCGGAAAAATGATACCTACTGCATATCTCATCTAAGCTTCACAGGCAAGACAACACATTTTCTGCTTCATTAAACAGTACATGTTAATATCTCCACCCCCAAACTTCCAGCTTCATACTACTGTGGGCACAAAAACATTTCAGCAGGTCAAATTAAACCTTTACTGGTGCTTTGCAAACATTTACTAGTGCATCAATACGTGTACATTTATTAAAACAGGGCTGAAAATTTCAGACACATAAAAAAGACAACCATCATGCAGAAACTGTACATTAGCAATATGGGCTGGAATAGAACAACACGGGCTTAAAGAGGAAAATATTTAGACACATAGGCTTGAGAAGAAAATTATCCAGATGAAAATGATTTAAACAATGGCAGGCTAGACACCACAAACCTTGGTACTATCAGAGATGCTGGAATTATATGATCCGAAGCTGCCACTGGTTTGTTGCTGAGCCATCACACTAAGACTGGGTCTACTGTGCTGTAAAAGGAGCACTTTTCACAAGGATATTCCTATGCTAGGTTTCTGTATTAAAGTTCAGTTATACTTCAGTATGACAATGGGGATAGGTTAGTTGGGAGAAAACCAGGTAGAAAAAGATACTGAGACAGAAAGAATACTGTGAGATAAAGAAGAATAAGACAAAAAGGATACAGAGACAAAGAGGATATCAAGGCAAAGAGGATACTGAGACAAAAAGGATATCAAGACAAAGAGGATGCTGAGAGGAAAAGAATTTTGTGACAAAATAAACTTGGAAGACAAATGTATTTGTTAAGAACATGTCAACCACAGCAAACATTTCTAATTTAACAGTATATGTAATATAATGAATTCCAACATTTTCTATGTATTTTTGGCTAAAGTTCTTTCCTACGAGAAAAATCACATTGAAAAACAAGGGCTTTAACAATACAATCCTATATACATAACCTTTTACCTTTATATGCACTGACATTTGTTGTTGATTTGTCTGCAGGGGGCCTAATTATGATAACCATCAAAAACTGCTGGAAAAAGTTCAGCTTGCAAATGAAAGATTAACGCAGGCTTGATTATCATGTCACAAGATTATTAATGCAATCTACCAGTGCCATATATACTCACTTATAAGTCATGTCCAACTGCAAATAACACAGACCCTGATCTGCCAATGCATAATGTAATGGCAGACCAGAGTCCATGTTGATTGTTTTACTCATTACTTCTAACAAACTGCACAGACCCATATCTGGCAGACCAGAGTCCATGTTGATTGTTTTACTCATTACTTCTAACAAACTGCACAGACCCATATCTGGCAGACCAGAGTCCATGTTGATTGTTTTACTCATTACTTTTAACAAACTGCACAGTCCCATATCTGCTGGCACATTCTGAGATAGCAGATCTGGGTCTATATAGCTTTCAGTTGGATCAGACATATAAACAAGTGTATATGGTAATACAAATGCTACTAATTCCACAACTTCTACCACCAGTACTATAAATGCATTTACTACTTCTAATACTACTATCAAAGCTGCTGCCACAGAAGTACAACCTGGCACTGACAGAACTGGAATGCAACACATATTGCTATCTTCTCTGTTAAGTGGTATATTTTAAAATGAAAAACAATTTATTTCTAAATTTTCTATGTATCAACATTACATCTCTGTTGGTTGTGTTTTACCTAACGATTTGGGACTTCCTTTCAGTGACAAACCAAAAGCCCCCCTACCCATAATCCACAAAAGCCTTTTGGAGCAAACAGACACCACCAAGTGTAGATATTTTTCACAGTAAAAAGCAATTATCAGAATTCATTAGCATTCTAAATGAATTTTCATAACATCCTATTACTGGCAATTAACCCAACTGTCAATGAAAACATTCCTGAAAACCTAGCAATGAGTAACCTCCTGAACAAACCAAACTGTGCTGAATAAAATCAAATTTTCGCATCAACCTTCATGTATACATTTATGTTTTATTTGGAACAATGTTAGACAAGGGTGTCAGTGGAAAAGAACGACCTTACAAAAATAAATGACCAATCATTTGCAGTCATCAGTACTGCAGGAGTAAAACGAATGGGCTGCATTAACACAAAATCCCACAACTATCAAACTTATCTGATAATATTCTCATACTTGATGATAGGCCCATGCCTGATTATAAGTCCATGTCTAATGATAAGCCCATGTCTGTGAGATAAGCCCATGTCAAATGCAAAGCCATGCCTGATAAAAGCCCGTGCCTGAATATAAGCCTGAAGATAAGCCCATGCTGAGGATAAGTCCATATCTCATGCCTCAAAACAAGTCCATGACTGATAATAAGCCCCTGACTATTTTTCACAAGCAGTTTGCAAAAATATTTACCAAGGATATCTTTGTCTGATAATTAGCTCATTCCCAACATTTTGGCAAATTTATTAGCCATACCCGCTGGTCTTATTGTGGTTGAACAACTGTATCTTTCCTTACAAGTCAGAATATTCCTCTTGGTCCTCAGAGTACATCTTGCATAAGCAAGTTAGCCATTGAAAGTATAATGTATCAACAAGTTGCCCACATTTTTACAACTGAAAAATCTCTTTACATTAAACATGTATTTAAACTGAATTATATGCCAACACCATCTATCCTAACTTATTTTCATATACAAACTAACCTTTGTACTATCTGAGGTATTGCTTGAGTAGGACCCCACACTGCCACTCTGTTGATGCTGGCCCACTACACTCAGGCTTGGTTTTGGGTAGTCTAGTTCTGGTGAATCTATGTCATCATAAACTTCATACACTATGGATACTTCTAGAGACTGTAAAAGAATAAAGACAAGTGTCATCTCTGAATACTGAACAAATCTATGCTGAACATATATCTCACCTGCAATTGTGTGCTAATGTATCTACACTGAATATGACTTGTAAAAACATTTAACACGAAGATTTTTAAACACTGATGATCACACTTCTGCTGAAAAAGTGATGCCTATCTCTTGCCAAGCTGATGCTGGTGAGACAAAAACAGATTTCAGTCCTTGAATTTTTCCTCCTTGTAGAACTGAAGCTAAACTATATTTATGACATCAGCTTGCTACACCAAGCATGATACCCACGTACTGTTAAAAAAAAATCCTCAAGGAATAAGATTCCTGAAATCTCACATTCTAAGAACAAATTACTGATCCATCAAAATCATAGCCTTGAGGAATACAGGAGATAAATCTGCAAGGATACATACAACTGGTTGAATCCATCTTAGGTACCAACAGAATTAATTTCAGAAAATTACAGAAAACTTGATATTGCTGTAGAGATGGAAACCAAAAAATTCCTGAGACATCTAGAGTCTTGAATCTTCAAAAATTTGATAGTGGGCATGTAAACAACATGCTATTCATCATTAGTTATAGGACAGATTTCTTCTACAGAAATTGCATGGGTAAGCCGTCTGAAATTATTTTTTTCTTCCAGATGTTTTCTACTCCTCCTTTCCAAACCACCATCTGTGGAACATGCTGGTAGAACTTGTTACATTTTTTACATGATATACTAATAGAACAGACCCACATCTGCAATCACATAATGCATCAACTGATTAGGTTTTGCTCTCTTCACTTAAAGTTATAAGCAGAATGAATAACTCAGACCCTAATCTGAAAGCCATTTATCCAATCACATATCTTGATATAAGGTACAAGTTGTTTGATGTGAACTGATCTATCAGGCAAGAGTGGCATCTGTTGATCAATAATCACATCATAGAAATTTAAATGGATTACTAACCAATTTTGTAAAATCACAGCATAATCATTGCCTGCATAAAAGCTTGCCCAATCAAGCAAGACAAATGGAGCAAATTTACTGTATGACATGTACAATTTTAAATCTTATAGGACATTCATCATCTAATTTTGATGAAATTTTCACATCTGTTGATGCTGAAATTTGTTTCAATCACTGTGGAAATTATTTTCAAATAAAAAGCAAGTTTTAAAGAAACAGAGTTGCAAATGAGCCACAAAGCATTCTTTGTTTTTCTGTGGTGTCAACTGTACACAAGGAAATACAATGATCTAATAGGAAAGGGGTCAAATGGGTTTTAAAGGGGTCAATTATACACAGGGAAATACAAATATCCAATGGAAAAGGAGTCAAATGGGTTTGTATGGGATAAAATGTACACAACAAAATACAATACTGCAATGGAAGAGCCTTTTCTCAGACTTACTGGTACTTCTGATGTGACTTCTTGTTTGCTGAATTTGAAGAGCATGACATGAGTGGCCCCAGCTAGACACATGAGTCGACTCTCGGGGCAGAAGAAGATGTGGTATATGGCAAAGTGATCATCCTCCTCTAAGGATTTGTTCTTCAATTTTTCAAATATTTTGGCAGTTTTGACTGTGTATAAAACTTGTAGATTAACTGAAATGAGAAAATAGTGACATTAATCTAAGAAAGTGATACTTATACAACATTGAAAGTATGCAGCACCAATAACAGCAAATCTGAATGCTAAGGTACCCGCATTCGTTTGCTTATAAGAATAAAAGACAAAATCATATGTACTGATTTGGATATGAAAGGTCAACAAATGTCAGCTGGATTAAGAAGCTGCCAAGTTGTTGAACAAAATTTACATTCCTTTTCTTTGATACCTATGTGTATTTTTCAGTTTGCACGTGAGAAAACCAATTAGAAGAAAACTGCAAACACGTCATATTTGTGACAGCTACTACCATATATACTTGCTTATAAGATGAACCCAACTGCAAACTGTAAAGACATAGATTTGCCCTCACATAATGTGCTTGCAGATCTGGGTCTGTGCAGTTTGTTTGGAGTAATCTGTGGAGCAAACAAGACTCTGATCTGCAGGTGCATGATGCTAAGGCAGATCAGGATCTTTGTTGTTTGCAGTCTTACAAGCAAGTAAATACAGGCATATTTCTAGTTTTACTAGATAAAAAAAGCAAATTATCATGTGAATTGAGTTCATAGTGAATGCTTATTAAACTAAACTTCCAATGTTCTCTTGAACACCAGAAAACTTAGCATGAATGTTTTATATATTTCAGTCTTCATTTGTTTCAATGAATTGCAATGTTGTTTTCCACAACTGTTGCTAAATCAGGCACGAGTAAAAAAACTTAACAATTTTTTTTGCATCTTGCTTCGGCACATGCATTTATAATCCTAAGAGTGTATTTTCCTTTTCTCATATTCTTGTATGTGTATGATTGTGTTTTCCAATGTAGACAACAGTGCAGGATAGCTCTGTTCTGCCTCACATGTGACCTTTATCCTTACTTGTGGACTATTCTTACCTCCCATGGCAAGAACAGTGTACACAAAGCAGCAAAAACTCCCAAATTCAATCTTCACCTGAACATTCTTTCACAATAATCTATAAAAACATTCAGTGTAACACATTTACTTACTAAAACAAGCAATGACTTATGTTAAGTGCTCCACAAACAGACTATTTCACACTGATCAACCTAGTTACATGTACAGCTTCATTTTAGCAATTCATATTCTCATTACTGTTATTGACAGGTAAATTAATTCTATATCAAAGCTGAATCAAGGACAATTTCATTATTTTATGTCTGTCTTGATTAATCTTATGAATAAAAGTGAACTTTATTTTTTGACCTGTTCAAATCTGTATCATTGTGCAAGCCATCTGCAGTAAAGAATTCAGACATTATATGTTACCGATACTGTACCAATTTCAACCACTGTTCTTTGAATGCTAAATTGTATTTAAAAATCACTGAAAGTATACTCTGAAATTTTCACTGC
Source organism: Megalonaias nervosa (assembly GCA_016617855.1). Classification (NCBI taxonomy): domain Eukaryota; kingdom Metazoa; phylum Mollusca; class Bivalvia; order Unionida; family Unionidae; genus Megalonaias; species Megalonaias nervosa. The sequence goes on along the minus strand of JAECUM010006680.1, from coordinate 69,186 downwards.
AAACAACATTTTTCACACACTATCTTAGGGTAAGGAAATTTCAATGCATATTCTGCCATTTGAAAGTTACAGCAGTATTCACAATAATCCATTTTGCTTTTGCTCTCATTTTTCATTCAGAAATGTGAGAAGAAGAATTCACCACTATGATTCATGAAGGATAGGAAACTTCCACTAATGGGATAAAAATTTTCCTATCTCACACCGATGCAAGTGATTAACTCTATTAATACCACAATAATCCGTATGATTCTGTTAGTCCATCCAAAGTTCTCTCACAATTAACCACTCATTATTGTTTATCTTTCTTACAAGGCATAATACTTTTTAACAATCACCTTTGTACAAATCTGAAAACAGCCAAGCAGTTGGCATGCATGACAAGGGAAAAGAAGTTTATAAAGTTCAAGGTCACTCCATAATTGTTGCTATTGTATGGATTAAGTCTAAATAATATGCATTTTCAGTCAAAATGACTTAAGTTGTGACAGTCTGATGTCTCATCCAGGGGAACTAATTCCACTTGTAAGTCTGGTTGAAATTTAGCCTTACAGCAATTTCCACAATCAAAGAGATTATAACCCATTTTTGGCCCCTTAAGCACTTAAAAAAAAAAATCCCTATAATTTATTAACTTTAACATAATTATTGTGTAAGTAATAAAATACACTGTATTTATCATCTTTTTAATCTATTTAATATAGTTTTAAGTTACAATTCTTATTTTAAAAGAGTAAGGAGAAAAATTTACCTGCAGATGCATCCCAAAATTTAACTGAACCATCTGCATGCCTGTAATGCAGGAAATCACAAAAATTTAGAGTAACAATCTGACTAAAACTGAAACATTTAAACAGATGATCTAATGAGGTAAAGATACAAAGACATATTATATTCACCTTTTAATTAACATTCATTTATAACATAGCTTTTATATAATTGACTGTGAAAGGACATCTACAGGTACCCTTATTTACAAATAATATGCAAAACAAATAAAACAAAGCAAATGCATAATGTATATACTCACTAATAGGTCAGGTACTACTGCAAACTGCACAGATCCTATCTGGTGTCACATAAAGCTCTGGCATTTATTTATCTATTCAGATGCTAGAAGTAATCAGAAGGATAAACAACACAGACCTTGATCTGCCAGCACATTATGCAATGGCAGATTAGGGTCCAAGTTTGTTTGCAGCCAGACCCAACTTATACATGAGTATGTATGGTAATAAGCAGAATTGGAATTGCAATGATCAGCAAAACATTACGTTTTATAAATGCATCTCTGCTTTGATAAGACCAGGCTTAATCTGACTTCTTTTTCTAAAACTATTAATGATATTTTAAATGGGTTTTTTTTTAATTGCACTATGAATGAAATTTTAAGTGCTACTTTGGGGGAGTATAAATGATCAAATATGTTCAAGGTGTGTGTGTGTGTGTGTGTGTGTGAGTGTGTGTGTGTGTGAACTAGTTTTAATGATGGCACAATCAAATGTTTGTCACTTGGGAAACAAGCTATGAGATTATGGTCAATTATTTACCTCTGCATAATTCTGCTTGGCACTGAAAAAGTACATGCATTTGCAGCCCTGTCAAAAAGACTGTCAACTTGAAAACAAAGTGAATGCTGCCTTTACAAGCGCTGGCAGAAAACTTGTATATGGTAAATGGGTACCCTGTAACTCGTTTTATTACTCAGATAATTATCAACGGGTGGGTACTAGATACCTGGATACCAGCTGGCATCTTTAATTTTAATATCAGCAAGATCATACCTTCCAATATTGCATGGCTGAATAATGCACTTGCCAACTTGATTGAAAACTTTCTTATGGAGAGATTGTTTGACAAGTGTGAAGGTAGAGAATCTGTGGACTGTTGTGTAAGACAGTGCCCCTGTGCTGAGACAGCAGGTCCACCCTCTGAAGTAAGATCTTTTGATGGTCCATCAGCCAGTCATTGAGACTTTTGACCCATGATTGCTGGGGCTACATAAGGGCAAACAAAATGAGCTGAGCAGTGGAATGATTTGTGTAGGACCTGTGGGATTATCCTGAAAGGCACAAAAGATCATACTTCAGGCCCTCTAGCTGGCAACTGGGAAATGAATAAGGGGGGCTTGTTGTTTAGCTTGGTGGTAAACAGGTCCACCCAAGGTGTTTCCAAAGATAGAACAGGGAGTTTGCTATAGATTCATGGAACAATCATTCCATGAGTGCTACCTTTGCTTTCCTTGACAGACTATCTGCCAAAATATTCTTCCTGTTGGAAATGTGGCAAACTTGGATGGTAGTTCCTTATTGCACAGTAGAGAAAACCAAATGTTGATGATGACCATCCATATAGGAGGAGTAGTGATAACAAGTTTTTCAGGATGGCTGCCATTTTGGCCATAATGAATGTCAGATTGGCACCATATCATTTAGGACCAACCAGACATCATAGGAAGTCTTTCAGTAAAAACCCCATGTTGATAAGACCATCCATTCAGAAGTGGCGACAAGTAGATTTTCATGATGGGCACTAAGGTGGCAATATTGGATGTGTGAGCAGCAACATTTTCATTTATAACTAACTAGACCATGAGATGAATAAGTGTATCAAGTTTCAAGGCAATCCTTGAAGTAGTGTTGGAGGATTTGCAATAACAAACTAATGGATGGATGGAAGGTGAATGACTAACCCATAAGCTCTCCTGGTCTACGACCAGTAGATCTAAAAATCTTGAAGGCTTTCACACTTAGACACTTTCTGTCACATTTAGAAAATTACTTTAAAGCAGTTTTTTTAGAAGTGCATTTTTTCTTTAATTTTTAGCAACAGTGTGCCATATTTAATGGCTGACTGGCATTGTTTGCAAATATTGGCAATGTTTGCAAATACTTTAAAGCCCTTCACGGAAGAATACTTTCTGCACAATTTTGGTCAAATTTCTGAGAAGCTGAAGTTTGAAAGATTTTTACTTATTTTTAAGACTGCTCAGGTGGCCTAGTGGTTAGAGTGTCAGCCTCAGAAGTGGGGGTCACAGGTTCGAACCCCAGATGACTCATACCTAAGACTTATAAAAATGGTATAAACAGCTGCCTCACTAGGTGCTCAGCATTAAGAGGTTAGTGTTAGGACTGTTCAGCCTGGTGTCAGAAAATGTGACTGGGTGGGACATCATGCTACAAGTCTGCGGCATGATGCCCCAGTGCTAGACATCACTATAAACTGCCACACCGCAGACATCATAGTGATATGACTGAAAAATTTGTAAAGCTAGGTTAAAAATCCAAATCACACACACAAAAGACACACACACATTTATTTTTAAATCTGCACCCTTTTGGTCAGTAGACCAGCATGTAAATTACAGAGCTACCAAGCTTTTAATTAATTTGAAAAAATTCATGCCAGTATCCTTTCTACTGAATTTGGTCAAATTAAATGTTATTTTAGAAGAAGTTGTTTAAAGGCCTTCAATAATTTTAGTAACAGTGGTCATACTGGATGATTAATCACCATCCATTTAACAAATCTGAAAGGCCTTGATACCAGAATGTTCCCTGTACAATCATGGGTGAATTGGTCAAGTGTTTTCTGAGAAGTTGTAAAATCCAATTGTGAATGACTAAGAGACAATGCACCAGGGACCAAAAAACACACCAAAAGCTCACTTGGCCTTAGATAAATAAAAAAACACAATTAGAAGATAATAAAACAAAGAGGAAAAAAAGAAAACCCTTGCTAAATTGCATATTTGCAATTTTCATTAAAAAAAAAAAAACTTACCCAGTAATGACAAGTTCTGGATAGCTACATGTAGCAGTGCCCCAAACACCTCCTTTTATAGGCCAATTCTGAAAACAGCGGGTAAGAAACATATATATAACTTGCCTCTGTGAAGTTTTTAGTATTCCCCAGTAGCCGTTGTAGAAAAATAAATTAAGACAAAAGTGATCTAAATATTCATTTTTGTATCAAAGTCAAAGTAACATAATGAATTGATAAAAACCAGAGATTAATGTTGTTTTTCTTTTTCAAATCAATGCTCTCAAAATCTGGTCCAAGCTAGGATCATTGTTCACTCTAAGAAGCCGGATTTGATTGGGTGAAAGTCACAGACTTTGAGAAACCCTGGAGTGATAGCTAGTATGACCACTATTACAAGCATGATTGGTACATCACTGATTACCTTGATTAGCCATTACAACTGAGGCATCACATAAAATGCATGCAGTGCATTCATCTAATCCCTATACTCATTCACATGTACAATACACAATTGAATGTAACTGATCACAATGTATATTCATTAATATGGACAGTTTGCCACTGAATAAACGGATATATTTTGATTTTCAACTGTATTTGTTGTATAGGGCCCTGGGTAATGAGCTAAAACAAGTACTTAAACCAGTGGTTCCCAATCCCCAGGTTGCAACCCAAAAGAGGGATGCGAGGACATTCTGCAGGGTTATAAGGATGTTCTGGAGGGTCACCAGGACTTTTGTTTTGGAGGTTGGCAAAACTTATCAAAATGTGGAAATGGGGTTGTGAGGCTCAGAAACTTTATATTTCAGGGTAATGGCCAGAAAAGGTTGGGAACCACTGATTTAACCTATGTAAGTAAAGCATAAACTGTAGGTGAATTACTAATGCAGATGCTTTCCAATATGAGGTTTATTAGTGAAAAAAATGCTTCCAATAATGATCTTTAAATGCAAAATTCAAGAGAGCAACTACAGCATCAAATATAGGTCACAAAGACCTTATTTCCAAAAAGAGTATTTTACAGGTCAAGATGCATATTCTCATCAACTTTCATGATTCTAGGTAGGATAGTATGCATACAGCATGCCAAAAACTTGCATGGTCAAGAGCTCAATGAAAAAGCTTAACACAGTCAGATGCAATTAAAGTTAAAAAAGAATAGATGTACTACATCCATTCCACCGATTCCAGTGCCTTCAATTCCTTCAACCTTTTTTCAAAACCATATTCATAAACATTAGTTTTCCTCATTAATTATATGTATCATTCTAAACCTCTGCCACAATTTCACTGCAATCACTGACTGGTTTCTTGTACAGAACATCGTTGTTTAACATTTAAAAACCACACCCAAGATATTGGTGCTGAAGTACTTTTCTCTCCATCCATGTCCATACAGAAAAATACCCCCTGAACCTTTATCCTATAAACTTATTATTTGAAATTCTGTCAAAATGACTAAAAATGTTCACTAAAACTTCAATATAGTCATGTAAAATCTGGAATATTTTCCATTTCTCATAACTGCATGAATACAGGATGCAAAAAATATATGGTCATCAGCTAATACAAATACTTACTCAATGCCAGTGAAATATACAATGTAAGTCACAGTAACTTTGTTTTGTTGAAATGGTGTGGTTCTAATGTAATGATGTAGTACTAAGAAAGATGCATATGTTCACTAACATAAAATAGCTAAGAAATAAATTTAAACACATAACTGAGTAAAAGACAATTAAGTGTAGAATATGAATCATAGTGATCTACTTTTGATGATGGTGTAGTACCACCATAGCTGCCAACCCGAGCAAAAAATAGACTGCTAATGACAAAAATACTAATTTTCAGGAAATACTGATTTTTAAAATTTTAATGCATATGTAACTATTTATAACATCTACAACCATCAGTAAAGTAGTACAGTACCTTCCTTAATTATTTAATGTCAAAGATGCATGTGTTGCGTTCTAATACCTCTTGAATGGGCACCCTGTTCCAATCGGGTGCCCATTTAGAAGGTGCAAGAGTGCAACACATACTCAGACACAGGCTGTTTGTATGAGCCTTTTCCACATCATTATCAATTCCAATGTACCATCTTTCATTGATGATCTGAATTCTGTGTGATTTCTTACTGAACTGTTTTCATTCTAGCATAGTAATCCTTTACTGTCTGGAAAACATGTACAAAATAGATCACCAGTAACATTAGTAACTGAAAGAGGAAGGTTCATTTCTAAAAGAAATGTAATAAACTGAATTTTGATCGAATTACATCAAGGTTCTCTCTGGTATTTATATACATCGTAAGTCTGGGCTGAGTTGTTGACGATGAAGCAGCAAGCTGATGTTTATTAGCTTTCTCATGCTCTTGCATGTCATGTCATGCCCAATAGTGAAATCATGTTTGCAAAATCCAATATGACGGATAAAGACTGGCATGGTAGCCTCGATTTCAAATGAACCAATCATATTTTAAAACTCTATTCCTATATACATATATTTCTATCAGAATGGAACCGAGTGCCCATTCTAAACAGAAAACTGCAAGGAAATTTAAATTTTTTTAAATTAAAAAAACATATTTTCAGCAAGAAAAATGTACACCATATTCAGGTCCAAAATATGGAACAAATATAGGAAAAATGGGACACTTGGCAGCTATTTACCACCATCATGCATCCCCTCACTAAATTTTATGATTCAATGAGTAATAGTATGCATAGAGGGTGAAACCCCCCCCCCCATGTGCTCAAGAGAACAAAAAAACTTACTTTAAGTTTGTAGAATACGAAATGTATCTCACAATGGTGTGGTAGTAACAGAGGAGCATAAAATAATCAATTTTTCTGACTGTAGCATTAGAAGAGTTCTTGAAATAAAATTAAAATTAGAACAGATTCAGTGCAGAATGAAACATAGGTAGAGTGACCTACATTTGCAGTACACACACACACACACACACACACACACACACACACACACACACACACACACACACATAGGATGCACACACAAAACCTGAAGCAAAAATCAAAAATGTAACCAAGAATGTGCAACTAATGTATATGTATTGTACCAGGAAAGACTCCAATGAAAGAAGAAGGTTATAGCTGTTTGTCTGAAATAAGGTGCGTGATGAACAGTAAAGCCAGCAGAGTGATCTGTTGGCACACTGTACACTGTTGGCACATCAATACACTTGACCTCCTGCATGAATTTTCTGCTGCAACATCTTTTCTAGAAACTCTCTATGTCTGATATATGCAATTTATTCTGAGTATAAAAAAATCAGACCCTCTGGACATGTCCAGTATATATGTTTTGGAAATGCATCAAGTTGATAATTGTGTCAATGAAGTCTTGTATATCTAAAAAGAATACACATGCAAATTTGTTCAGTCAAGTGACTTGTTTGGACATTGCATGATAGGGTACAAAGCGTGATGACACTTTGTGGATCCTGACCATTGTGTTATAGCTATGTTTCACTGTATAATGAAGTTCACAGTATGGCCAGTACAGTGATCTATTGTACAATGTACATGGACAGATCAGAGTCTATAATGTTATGCTGTTACCTTTTCACTAAAACCACTTCGTTTTTGTTTGGAGCCCACTGAGTAAAAAGCAGGAATAAGATCTGTCGGACAATCAGCATAATATTGGCAGGCAGTGATGGGGGATGCATGGATATCCATTGGATAGGGATTTTCAAAACAAGGGTACCTGAGGAAAAGAATAAAGTGCTGTAAACAAGATTTAGGACAATGTGTTATAATGAACAGTGATAATGTTAATGTTATTACAAGTTTTCCAGACTTAAAATATTTGCTGGTATATGATAGATGAGAATGGAGTACAAGTACTGGCCAAACAAGCAGTGTTCAAAATCTGCCAAAAATGCTGCAATCCAGACTATAAAAAAGCTGGCATTTCAGGCAGTGTTCAAATTTTCCTAAAAATGCAGCAAGCAAGACTGTACAAGTGCCAAAATAATAAGAAAGAAAAAAGAAAATAAAGATTTCAATTGTCAATAACATATGTTGCTGTTGATTGTTAACAGAGAGAGAGAGAGAGAGAGAGTTCGTTCTTCAGTAAAACACACACAAAAAAAGATTTTAGCATAAGCTGATGACTTGTCAACTGTCAGTGCTGGATAAAATGAGTACCCAGCCTTTTGTTGTGCTTCCTCACTAATGTAGCAAGCAAGTGAATGTAGCAGACAGCCAGGTACCATTATATTCTGACAGGATCTGCAAATTTCGGATGTCCGCATGACCCTACACCACAGATAAAAACAGATAAGTAAAAATAAAATTAAAAAAACTGACTTTACATGGTTACATTTTTATTGTATTCATGCAATGTTCATTGAATTATAATGTTTAAACAGCCAGCCAGAAGAACATATGTCTTGCTAAATGCACTGGTCCTGTGATAAATACTTTGGAAAGTTTTCCACTGATAAGAACAATTATGTACATATGTCATATATGTTGTTTTCAATGAAATTCTGATGCCTAAAACTAGCTCAAATATGACAGACTGCTTGTAGACTCCCCCACCCCCCAAAAACCAAGTCACATTTTTAACATGTTACATTCCTTGCAACAAATATCTGTAAACTCCTAATTTAACAAATATTGTAGTTATATGTTAGTAAAGAAAGATAGCACATAAACATAAAAGCAAAACACTCAATTACCATGAAAAATTCTTAGTAACTTACATAAGTATGACATTTATTATTACAAGGTGGCCCCTCTCTCACCAATTAATGTACAATGAGCTCATTTACAGCAAGGTCCTCTAGCATTAATGCAAATGGTTTGCTTGACCATCTCTCACATATTTATGTACAATGAAACTGATATGTTTGATCCTCTCTCAACAATTCCTGTGCAATGAGTCCCTTTGTAGCAAGGCCATCCAGAATTAATACAACTGGTTTGTTTGACAAACTCACACTAATTTATGTACAGAGAGTACCTTTAGTGCAGGACCTCACAGGGATCAATAAAACTTTTTTTGTTTTTAATAAATAAGAAAAAGAACTTGGTTAAAAACAAAAAATGTATCCATATAACATATAAACACAGACGGTGCAAATGAAGAGCATGATTCAATACAAAGTAAAATTCTATGTTAAACAGAAGCCATATGTTGGTAAAATGTTTCCAGAAAATGTATAAATTCAACTTAGACTGTATCTTCTTATTATTAAGCTAAACACCAAATTTAGTTCAGTGCCTGAAGTCTTTCAACATTTACAGAGAGTAAATTAATTTCCTAACAAACATGATGTGATGTGATGGAAAGACACTGGTAACTACATGCTCCCTTCACAGAATATGGCAGAAGCATAAAAACAGCATAAACACAGAAAAGAATACATTGATTATACTCAAGCTGAGACAGGCCTGTATATCAATATTTCGTTTCATCAAGAAACCTGCTAAATTCCATTTCTACAGACTCATCTGTGTAGTTCCTGTGAGTGGAGACCATTTTACCCTTCTTCATCTTTCCATTACATGGGCATATATCTTACTAAGTTTGCTGCCATTCAAATCAATAGTGAAAGAGAAGATATAAAAGACAAATGAACAGACAGACAGATGGACAAAATCCCAATAGTTTTCTCATGAAGAATGGAAACAATACCATAAATCCTCTAACAGTTTGGTAATGTGGAACTCAAGATGACTTAAGCAGAAGTCTGGCTGCAGTGTTGTGCAGAAACATTTCAGAAATTAAGCTCAATGCATTACAACAGAATGATGGGAGTACAGGACTAGTTTCAGTTGAGGCCCATATTCTTATAGTGTAACTATTACTTTTATAATTGTAAGAAAATAAACTTTTTGAATACGCTAATAAATTAATTGGTTTACATAATTAAAAACAATATTCAGGCTGAATGCATACCCTTCACTTGTGAGATCTATTACTACCAGATCATTTTGGAGTAATACAACTATTGCATAAGGTTCTTGGAAATCTGAAAAGAAAAACAATAGTGCTTTTAAATAGCTGAACTAACCACAGCAAGCTAAATTCAGAAGTCAACATAAAACATTAGCATCTTGTGCAAAAATAGTTTTGGAAATGGCAGAAAATGTGTCTTTTTCACTGGAACCAATAAATATGGTAGACAATACAGGTAAATGTTTGACACATGGTAAATACAACAATAAATATGGTAGACAATACAGGTAAATGTTTGACACATGGTAAATACAACAATAAATATGGTAGACAATACAGGTAAATGTTTGACACATGGTAAATACAACAATAAATATGGTTGACAATACAGGTAAATGTTTGACACATGGTAATACAACAATGATCCCAGTTATAACAGCATTACTCTCAACTACTTCAATTAGTCTTCACTTGTTATGTGGAATACAGCAGACATCTGTATAAAAGTGCTTATAAGACAAATGCAACTGCAAACTGCACATACCCAGAGCAGTTTGGCTGCATTATCTATCTTTTCATCTGGGAACTGGGGATGACACATTCAGGTTTTGCAAGCTTTCATGTTGCTTTTTGAGCAGTTTCAATGTAGTTACAAAATATCTGAGTATGACTGTCATTTCTGCAGTAAAAATGATGGCTTTATCTGGTAGCAAGCTTGAATTATGCCATAGGGTGCTGTCTTGGCATCCCAACCCTGTTTTCCATCTTTTGAAAAATCTGTGTATAGGGACCTATGGCTGCAACAGGAGAACCTAATTTCATTTAATTTACTCTGAAAAAGGGAAGGATTTTGAGGTCCTTCTGAATTATCAAAGATTAAATACAATTTTTTTTTGCTTCTGATCATCAAGAAGACAAATCTGCATGCCAAATTGTGGAAGTGAATTTGACTTCTGAGTGTACAAGGTTTAGTTTTTGGACATAAACATTCCATTATATGGAGTATCTGACTGATTAAAATATAATCTGGTAATATACTGAAAAGCCAATTTTGTTTGTTTCAGGTAATGTCAAGGTTCATTGGCCTCAACACAGAGGCTTTCTAAAGGGGAAATTCTAAATGCACCCAAACAAAGTCCAAGTCACTGACTGTATATCAATCATCTACAGGGAAGACTAACAAGAATGTTGATACACAACTGATCAATAACCAAATTCAGAATTTCCGATAGACCTGCATAACTGAAGCAAGGCCTTCCAATGAGCTCTTTAATATGTGTTTTTCTAGACCCATACTAAATCCAGGGCCTTTTTAACATTTTATTTAATATGTGGAAGGAAAGTTAGTTACCAGTCAAAAGAAAGTCAAAAACATTTGGTCTCCTCCAAGAAATGAATAAAATCACCAAGAAAGCATTTTTGGGTCATCATGAAATCAAGTCCATCAGCAAGTAATGTTTCTGTTGAAAAGTCCATGCTTCAACATGTTTTGCATCTTAAATGCTTAACTGAATTCAGAATTTAATGGGACATGGATAGTGCATAGTGACTTCATAGTTCTGCAACTCAAAGGTCCTGAGTTCAATTCCCAGGATCAGGGATCAGCATGTGCAGAAGTAAGTGTTTCCCCATTTAAGGTTGTAGTTTCATATAGGCATTTTGGTTTCCTCCTCTTTTCTGACCATGTACTACAAACACTGGGGTCAAAGTATGCTGTGTAAGTGTGAACTTGTATCTATAACATGACAAAAATGATCTGTCCATTTGATGGCCACTGAGAGTATGTAGTGCAAGTTACATGCAGAGCTTGACAAGAATGATATGTCTGTCTAACAGCCACTGAAGAGAATGTTGTGTAAGTTGTCAATATAGCTTGACAAAAATGATCTTATCATTTGATGGCTACTAGGTGTCTGTCATGAAAGATACAAGTTTAGCTTGGTAAGAATAATCGTCCATTTGGCAACCATGTAGTATTCTATGCAAGTTATATGTGTCCATTTTACAGCCACTGAAGAGTATGTTGTGTAAGTTATAAGTATAACTTGTCTAGAATGATCTGTCCATTTGACAGTTACAGAGAGCATGTCATGTAAGTCATAGATACACAGTTTGACATTTGATGGACACAGTATGCTGTGTGAGTTATAAGCATAGTTGACAAGAATGATCTGTCCATTTGATGGACACAGAAAGTGTGTTGTGTGAGTTATATGTCCAGCTTGACAAGAATTATCTGTCCATTTGATGAACACAGTGAGTGTGTTGAGTCTAGTTTGACAAGAATGATCTGTCCATCTGATGGACACAAAGAGTGTTGTGTGAGTTATATGTCTAGCTTGACAAGAATGATCTGTCCATTTGATGGCCAACAAAGATTATGAAATTATGATGTGTAAAATGTAAGTATAGCTTGGTAAAATAACCTATCCATTTGACAGCCACGAAGACTAAGTGACTGAGTTATACATGTACTACGTTATTTGTATATCTTTGGAAGTTGTTTGTTTATGGTGTAAAGTGTTTTTGGCCAAAATCATATTTCATTGCCTTGTGATACTTGGACATTATTTTAAAAGAATTCTGTTTACATGTACTTATGTTTTGAGACTTAAATGAGCTCACAAATAGACAGACAAATGCAGCTTGAGAAAGTAGAGGAATAACTAGCTTGTAATCTGAAAAAGCAGGGCAGGGCTAAAAATTAACGTTAGTCAGCTAGCCTGCACCTAGTAAATTTTCTGTCAGACTAATAGTTTTCATAATTTTAATAGTCCAATGGCTAGTAAAATATCAGTTATCACCAGTCAGCATTTATTTATGCTATCATAAGTAATTTTTTCAAAAATCTTATTGACAATGCCAAAGTTCTCTAAGAGTTAATCATGTAAATCTCAGAGATTCAATTGCTTCCATTAACTCAGTGACCCCGAGACTGTTGTCATATTTGCCTGAAATGGGGTAGGAAATAGGAAATGCATTTTGAGGTTAATTCTGAATACATCCAAATACATCTGCTTCTAAGAGTTTTTCACTTAGACTGATGACTAGATGTGCTAGAAACGTTTTTCATTGGCTATTTGGTTCGTGCATGAGCAGAATTGGGCCCATCATTTTCGACTCCTGGACACTTCTTCCTCCCAATCCCCAACTTATCCTACTTTTTGAAAAGGTTCACCTGTCTGTGTGCAGTTCAGACCAGTCTACCTTAGATCACAGGACAAAAAGTCTAAAATCTGGACACAAATCTGATTCCGAAAACGGGTGAATCTTTTGGTGTTAAAAAATGGGTCTCAAAGGATATGTTTTCCCCTCTGCATTTTGTAATGCGAGTAAAAAATCCAGATTATTTGGTATCATTGTAGAGCAACATCTATCTGCTTTATTGTAATACCACCCACTTTGGTGTATCTTAAATGACCTTGATGCTAGAGCTGGAAAGTAGGGTACAGCCTCATCAAGCCTACAAGTGGGATTGGGGCTTAATGAGTTTCTACAAATTCTACAAATGATTTCTACAAATCATATTTCAAAACAATGCTGTATAAATCTTTCCCAGTTTTGCTAGATTACAAGGTAAAGCTGCATGCCAAGGAATGTTAGTCATAGTTTCCTCTGACCTTTCCTACCCCATTGTGATTTTGACATGCTAGCTCGGGAGTGAAGTCTGGGTGCACTACCTAATGAAAAAGTTGGACCTTACCAAAGTTATGCGGTGTCGGCATAGGATAGCCACTTACTACTGGCCCTATCAAACTTAAAATGACCTTACATCAAGCCCTTCCTGCATTAAATCTATAGGAAGATGGAATGTCTTCTCAGAAATTGTGACCACAGCATCTTGTAATTTATTAACAGACAAGGTGAAACTACCATGTTAATGAAATCTGACCTTGTTCTCTCCTTCTGCATTGTCACATGACTACATAAGTCTTGCAGCCTATATATTCATGACATCTGATGTCAAACAATCATGTGGTACCAAACCCCACCCCCAAAAAAACCTTTCCAAAGTTTGACAAAAAATTCAGAAATACTACATGAAAGCCATGTAAAGTGTTTGAAAAATGAAAAGACACATAATTTTTTAATATTTAATTTATGCATCACCAACAAGAACCTGTCTCTGTTGCTGCAGCCTGGAAAAAGCCAGATTTATCACATACAGAACACATGCGGTAGTCATGATGACATAACTGCACCGACATGTACTCTCTGCCTGATGAATCTGTCAATTAATTAAATACATAACGTTTTGTTATATTCCCCATTTCTGAGAAGATAAATGATCTTCCTATTAATTGCATGCAGGTTGAGCTCGATGCAAGATTGTTTAAATTTTTCCAGGTCAGGTAGTAAGTGGCTACCCAAAATAAATGACTTAAACCAGGCTTGTGAACTGTCAAACAGCCTTATAAATCCCTATTATGGTCAACCATTCCATCTTTAAAGGATTAGCATCATGGAGACACATATTTTGTTTAACGGTTCAAATTTTGTTGAGAATCTGCACAATGCCTATACTGCTATAATGAGATCTTCCCTCCCTGCTTTCACTGTAACAAAATGGGTACTTCTTTAAATCAACATAATGAGAAGTATGAAATAGGTCTTTGTCTTTTTCTCTTATTAAGTTGCTTTTCTTTCCGATCATAAGGATTATGAAATGTTTCCAGAATCATCGTTATTGTACAGTTAGTTTGAAGAGAATTGGTCATTATTTTATTTATGAACTTTTAGTGAATATTTTCCAGTAATCGTTGTGGTTTTCTGAAGTAAGATTTGTACTTCTGAATTATGAAAGAATGTGATATTCAAGCAACAAAAATGTTGTTAATTTAGATTTGTGTCCTGCATTGTTTTGTGTAAAGTACTAGTGAAGATTTGGCTGGACTAGTAAATTTCTCAATCTACTTGTCCTTCTGGCTAAAAGGAAATTGTTGTTACATTCAAGGCCTGACAAGTTACAAGCATGATACAAATTGTCAAACATTGGGAGGAGCACATTTCTCTATTCAGTAAGTCTGACACTGATATAATGAATAACACCAGTTTAAAAGTAAATTACACACCTATGGATGAAAAAAAAATCATAAAAACATCTGAAGACTATGTTACCTTTCATTAAAAGAAATAAGCATTTAAAAAAAGTTCTCATTTCAAATAAAGTTTTAAATACCTCCATTGTGGCTAATACTAAAACCTGTACATGGTCTTGTACCAGTCATGTAAATAAAAACTGGTTTCAGTAGATTAAAAAAGAAAAACAAGAGTAGCAAAAACAAGTGTTTAATGTATCCAAATATTCAAATATAATTCAGTTTGTTATTAGTCTTATAAAAGTTGTGGTACCATATCACAAAAACTGGAATCAGTCCATTGGCCTGTACATAACTGTGTGCGGGTTTTAGTCTAATCCACAATGAAGGTGTTCAACAAAATGTTTCAAATGATGTCTTTCCATTTAATGATTTCCTCCATTAATAAAAAGTGACATATTCTTCTCCTATTTTTGTCATTTTGAGATTTTTTATCGACTGGGTGTAATATAGTTTGAAATAAATGTTATGCATCAGTGTAAGTTAGTTAAACAAGAGTTAAACAATTCTCCCAATTTTCCATAATTTAAATCATACAGGTCACTTATCAGTCATATTTTTGGTAGATGAATGTAATACTGAGGATGTTTTCTGACAGAGAAAAAAGTGACCATTTTCTGCCATTGGATGACATGTGGAAAATATGGTTGCTTGACATGAATGATCTGTCCATTTGAGAGCCACATAGAGTATGTTGTCTAATCTATAAGTATAGTTTGTCAAGAAAATCTTATGTTTCATTACGATAGATATTAGGGCCTAGCCAACAAACAAAAAGGTAGTATGTATGATTGGTACATCACGGATTAACGTTAGATATCTGAACTTGACTATGCAAACAAAATGCATACACACCAATACTATTTTGCCAGTGCTCTTGGCCCTCAAGAATATTCCAATGAAAAGTATATGCCAATGAAAAGTCAAATGGACAGTCATTCTTGTCAAGCTGTATAATATACACAACATCAGGTATTGTACTGTACATGTGAAATAAGTATTAACTATGACAGAATCGAATGGAGTATAAAACAATTAACCATTACAATTAATGATGTTATGCAATATTTTTTGGATATCTCAATGATGGCATTGGTCAAAATTTGTGGATAAAAGACTTGTAAGGTTCAACAAGAATAAATGGAGTATCCATTTCTCTAATCACATCAATATTTCTGGTCCAAACACTAACCATGTCCAATAATTTTCTCTTTAATTTTCTTAATTCTTCTTTCCTTTTCGTCTCTGCTGCCATGTTTTAAAATCTGTTTAGTCTAATCAACTGGTTTCTTGTTCTATACATTCAGCTTATTTACACTAAGAAACTACATTACAGTCAAACTGGTACTTAAGTACTTTTCTCCCAACCTTTGTCCGCAGAGATAACTTCAGTTCAAAACTGTATCCCCAAAACTGGATTTTTTTCTGCATGTTCTTAATATAGTTGGAAATGTTGAATTTTCTTGAAATTTTTGAAAAATAATTCTTCTCAATCTGGCATGGTTGGTATCTCTGCATTAGTGGAGCTGGTAAAATGGAAAATTTCACAAGGATAGTAAAACCATAATATGTTCTCTTATCCTCAAATACAACACTGTAACCCTCATTCAAATACAGGGCTGAAGACTGTGTTGAAAATAGCAAAATATGTAATTTGTTTCTAGCACCTTGTCACTGGGAGAGTCACGACATCACAATAGCATCAATTTTTCCAACAGTTTCGATGGATTTTACTGCCACAAATTTTGATGGATGATTACACGCTGGAGTTAGAATTACTTACCATTTCACCAGAGTGTTTGACAAAGTATGACAAAGTCCACAGAAAACAGGTCGCACTGGAGACAGAATTACTTGCCGTTTGACCAGGGTGTTTCACAAAAGACAACAAAATCACAGAAAACAGGTCACACTGATTAGAATTACTCACCGTTTGACCAGGGTGTTTCACAAAGTACGACAAAGTCCACAACATTATGCTCCATCTCAAGAACAGTCGTGGTTTTCCCTGTCATCACTGTGATACATGGTGTACGTCCTGCTCTATCGTAGGACATTCCACCGGAAAAGATTACTAAAGGCTCACTGAAAAAGATACAGAACTCATGTAAATTGGAATTATTCCCAAGTAATAACAAAAAATCCACTGGTAAAGATAACCCAGCATTAAGCCTCTCTTTCAAGAAAGATTTCAATTAATGCAATATAGTCTTTCATGAAAGCTATGAAAGTATTAGATACAAGGAAACCCCACTGTAACATTGTGGTTCGGGTTTGAGGTCAATAACTGCTGCCAGCACTATTTACCAAACAGCAGCACAGCAAAAATGATCAAATATTTATGAATGCATCTATGAATGTCAGGCTGATGAGGGGAGTCAAACGTATAGTAAAAATGTTACTCTCTGGAAACTTATTTAAGAACTGCTGTGAAAGAAGAACACAGTTATGATCTGTAAACTGTAGATTCTGAAACTTATTTTGATCCATTTGTTAGCTTGGCTGATGTTTTGAGTTTGTCATGGAATAAGGGATATACAAGACAAATGAGCAAGGAGTCGTGACATGACTGTGCTATATCCAAATTTGTGTTAAAACAAAGCTTGTTAGTCTTGTAGCAGAGTTTGCCTGTACTGAGAAAACTTCCTCCTAAAACTTTAAATTATGAACAGTTTCTAACACTGATACATTATAACTGTTTCATACAGATCTTTTGAAATGATGTCTCTTGAAAATTGGAGAAAAGTATCATATTACTGTTGTGTGTATTGCACACCAAAGTGCAAATTGCATGGGCTTTTAGCTGGCACATCTGGATCTCTGTCAGCACTTTCTGCAGTTGTGAATGCACTACACAGTATAAAATATATTTAATATACCAAACTTTGCAACATACCATATTTACCTAATAAAGCAATCCCTCCCTATAACGTATATCAATAGAACACAGTCCCATTTATAAGGCAGGTATGGCCATGTATCTGATTAGATTCGACCTAAAAGAAAAATAGCATCCCCAACAAACCACAATGTTCACCTGCCAACCTTAAAAATTTTCCTATTAAAAAAACCTGAAAGAAAAACAAAGTTACTGATTTTCTGAATGATGTGACCAGTTTGGATTTAATTTGGTTTATAGGCAACAGTTTATGACATCATACTCATTAAGATGTTTACTACTTTTTCCAATCTTTTTAAATGCCTACTGGACATAGACTAGAAAGCATGATTCAGAAAAGGCTATTGCTAATCATCATCAGCTTCAAAATTACATCAAATGCATATTATGTATGTAATTATGCAGAAAGTGCACGCATACCTAACTATTGCATAACACTGTGTTTAGAAGTAATAATACCTAACTACTGCATAACATTGTGTTTTGAAGTAATACTGACAAGGTCTTTTCTTCACGTAATGAAATTAGATCATGCAACTGTGGTTCACATTTGATGAACAGGAAATTTTGTAAAAAAATGCAAGAGGTCGACTTGGCCTGAGACTGTTAACCTGGCTGACATCTGCTGAATAAACAAATCTGAGAGCAGTTGGCTAAGAAATCTTGATCAGGAGGATGCTATCTGTTGAAGTTTCTTCAATGCTGTGGACTGCATATGTTATGAAAACAACTGTTTCTGAGTTTCTCTATCTTAATACATATTTACTCACACATCAGTATACACCACTCTGTCGACAACTCGCACCTGGATAACTTGCGAACCCGCTTATAATGCGGAGACAGGCATTACTCTCATTATTATTTCTCTAGAAAATACACCCCACAATTTGGCACTATTTGCTGAATGTGAAAAAAAATCCTGTTGAATGAAACCTTGATACATCACTTGTTTTATCATCAAATAATGGTGGTTGGAAACCTGAAACAACATCATAAATGTCTATACTTTTTATAAATCATATTTTTTTTACATTTTCTTTCCAAACAAAATTCTCAGTACACTGCAAATAGCAACAATGAAACAAATTTTAATAGGTAAAAATGTCACTAATGCCTACTGATGTCAATAATTAAATGCCAATTCAATGTTTTGTCCAGTGAAATTCGTGTTTCAGTTCCATCTTTTAATTCATTTTCTTTGGAATCATCATATATGCAATATGCCATGTTTAAACATGAAAAAGCAAATGTTTAAGTAAACTGTTTCTCCAAGAATACTACTTACCCATCATAATAACGTTAGGGATACAGGCCTACTACCTCCAAAAACCAGCCCTAATAAAAAGTAAAAACTCTGTCTTGTTTTATCTCATATAGACAAAGGGCATTAACTCTTGCCCATTACCTCCCATGGGTCACTATTTTTAATCTGAGTGATTTAATAAGGATGCTCACATGGCAGGGTGGTTGGGAGGGTTTTCAGTACTGTGGAAGGGCAAGTATTCTCATAAAAACATAATTTACTAAAAAATTAGATTTTTCCCTTTAAAATACATTCGCTGATCACATTAACGTCAGGAGAATTGGTAACAGGGAGAGAATGCTAAGCATCCGATGAATACCTTGATTATACTTCTATCAAAGAAAGATTGGATTCCCTATGTAAATGATAGCTCGCTCTCCTACTTAAAGCAACACAGCCTGAATGGCAGCCAATTTATCAGGTCATTATTGAAACCTTCATACCATCAAAATTCACTGGTGAATCCAGAGAAGCTAAGAGGCTGTGTTGGTTTAATTGTGTCTGATTGTCATCTTGGCTGCAGCTATGGGACCCTCCAGATTCAGGTTTTGTCTCTGCTAAGCTAAATCCCAGATATAAATATTCAAGAAGGCTGACTCTGCATGTCCACCAACAGTTTCTATGATATCTCGGATCCTCAGAGTATGCAGAGTGTAAAACCAACGTAAGCCATAAAGATAAACGCATGGGAGGTGATATCCCACTTTCTCACCTTCATGCTGAGAAAGAGTTATTTATAGTTGCCTCGACTTGTCTCTGCACACTTGAGTGCTTAGACAGGATCCTGCATGGCCAATACTACCAACTTATCTATAGATAAGAGGAAATGTATGGTAACTCTCTGATTGCAAACTGATGGTGATCAGTTCTTGGCTCTAAGGCTTAGTTGTGTCATGAGGATCACCAAATCATCCAATCTGAAGTAAAAATAGTTTGAATCAAATGAAAAGGCATGTATGTCACTCACCTTGCATGCTGATGCTAAGGCTATCATGAAACAGATTATGTATGATAACAGCTTCAGTGAGACCAAGGCTATTGGCTCATTTATCCAAATGGAGTCATATTAAGATCCAGGACAGATTCCAGTTCTGAAACAGGTGTGGGATTTTGGTCTATTCAAATCAAACTTGGATAGTAGATCAGACAGGTTATTATCATGACTGATATCTCTTCTGCCATTATGCCTGCATGTGTCAGATAACAGGAAGTGGTAGCCTTTGATGGTAATTAATGCCCACTTTATCTCCTCATAGAACCTGAGAAAGAAGTTGGTTAGCTGAGGAATCAAGGCATTCAAAGGGTCGATGTTACTGACTGAACACTAGTCTCTGAAAACATGCCACTTTCCCTCAGAAGCCTTAAGAGTTGAAGGCCTTCTTGCTCTTGAGATTTCCTCCAATTGAGGGTCTAAATTATTTCTCTTGCAAGGCTGTCTTGACAAGAGCCATGTGTGAAGGAGACAACAGTCTGAGCAGGGGTGCAACACCTGCAACTATGGTTGTTTGCAAAGATTTGGTTTGGCCATAATTGTACTGGGTAGGTCTATTGCCAAACTGAGTAGATCCCTGACCCAGAAATTGTCCCATGTGAAAGTGGCATCGGAATTATCTTGTTATTCTTCTGTATTATTTTTGGTTCCAAGACCTGAGGAGGGGGGTTAGGCAAATGCCCACAACCCCTCCCATCTGACTGATGGTGTATCCATGGCCCAAGCTTCTGGAGCTGCAACCACTGAGACAAAGGATAAGTCACTGGTATGACTCTGCTGGGGTTTGAACCTGTGACCTCCCATGTCTGAGGCAGACACTCTAATCACTTGGGCCACTGGCTAAATTTTATGGTGGATCAGCCTCATTTGCATAAACCTGAAAGACCTTCTTGCCATAATGTTTTTTGTGAAATTTTATCAAATGCTTTTCAGTGGTTTTTAAATAGTCACATAGTTATCTAGTTTTAAAAATGGTGGCTATATCTGATGACAGACTGGCAAGATTTTATAAAAACTTCATGCCAGGATGCTTCTGTTATATCTGGTCAAATACTGTTTTGTGGTTTTTAAGATGACAGTTAAAGGTTTTACTATATTAAGTAACAACAGCCACATTTGATGACAGACTGGCATCATCTGTAACATTTTAAAGGCCTTAATGCCATGGCATTCTGTGCCAAGTAGCAATTGTTGACAGGTAACAGACTGGATTTCATTATTGGTAATGGCAGCCATATTTGATAGTGTATCAACAAGATTTTTATAAATCTGAAAGGCATTCAAACTTGGACATATTCTATTCAGCAGTTATTTAAACAAAGTTATTGAAATTTCTCTATATTTAGTAACAGCAGCCATATTTCATCACAAATTAGCATCAAGTCCATTGAGAAAAAAATTGCAAAGACAAGATACTTATCTGATGCTGATGTCTTTTCATTACTGTATAATCCTCACCGACCACTTTCAGTCCCGCATCTCTTTTGAACTTGCTCTGATGAATTAAGATTCTAAGATGACATCATTTTTGTATTGCTCAATTGGTTTATTAAACAAGTGTTTAGGTCTACTTTCACTGCCCCCACCTCGATAATACAAAGTTATCATGGTTGTTTCTGTGAGCAAGATATACTAATGATCTAGGTGTGATTTGCCAACTTAAATTATATCTGACCTGAAAATTGGAATCTGACAGGAGTGACTGTAAACCAGAAATAATTCCACCAATTTCTGAATGATGACATATCTGCATGACATGCCCATCTTGTGACCTTTCTCCTCTTAATGACCCTGATCTCTGACCTAGTGAACTAACTGCTGTATAATATCTAGAGTGGGTAGACAAAATATCTATTGGGGTTAAAAGCTGATAGCCTGGATACAGACACTGGCCACTGCCTTAATGAAATTTATGACATATCATCCAGTCATGATATATAATCGGGCAAAGTTTCATTAAAATGTCTGCTTTTGTTTGGGGCAAGGATACAAATCACATAATTGCCTGTTTTTTCTTACCATGATACTGACCTTGTGGCAGGGAGTATGGATATGGTATGTGAAACACTGTCTAAGCAAATTGTTATGAAAATCCTACAGTTACAAAGTTATAAACAAATATTAATAGCTTGATGGGCAAACAGACAAACAAGACCATAATAAATATATGCATGATTTAAGATGAGCATACAAAAATGTTTACTGGCCAAAGTTGAATTTAATTATTTGTTCATTTTAATAACCTAGAAATTCAAATGAGGTTTGAAAGAAAATACATTTTTGAGAGAATATTTTTTCTGCAAAATGAAAATTGAAATTCTTCATTTTGTCCCAAACTAAATTAAAGGCAATAAGGTGACCTGATGCTGATTGTTCTAGATATAATATCTCTTTATTAATACTGACCTATTTCGTACAGATTTCCACTCCACCCTTGTAATTGGTTTGCAAGGATCTGGTTTCCCATCTTTCCCAATTTTCGCTGTAAAAGAAAAAGAAAAAGAAATAAACTTCTGTTCCATGTTTTCTATTTCCATAAAACTGACAAAACATCTTAACATATTAACCAAAACAAGTGTCACATTAAAACACAATTTTGTACTCCCACACTCCCTGACACAAGCATGTTTCAAGATTGCTGATATGTGTTGATAAAGAGAGTGTGTTAACACCTGTACTGGACAGAGGCATTTATTACTCCTGTATTACCTATAAGGGCTAAATAAAGCTTGAAAAAATGATGCCTGCCTCCGATAAAATGGTCAGTCCCTAATTTTATGCACATTTCCTTTTAACAGAAACAAGCATATCTCAAAGACAACATATGACACCTGCATTACCCTGAAACTCTCTAATGAATTACTGACAGCAGGAAAGTCTGTATATTCAGACTATTTATAGCCATCCAATGGATTTTTAAGATAGAAACATATGGTTCATTTTTTATTTATTGCAGTGTGATTGTTATTATACAAATATATGCACATATGTGTATGTATGTGGTGATGATATCTGACAATGCTAAGTCTACAAACTATTTTTTGTTTATAAAGTGTACTGAATGATCGAAAGAAAAATTATGTCTTTTTCTTTTATTCAGATTTGAATATCCAGTTTGTCATATTCTATAGCAGTGGTTCCCAAACTTTTTCAGCCCCTCCCCCTGGTTATCTTCAGTACCCCCTACCTTACCCTGTAACAAGCATTATTCAGCATCAGCACCCCCCTCGGTAATCCCATTGCCCCCAAGGGGGCTGTACCTTCCACTTTGGGGACCACTGTTCCCCAGTTTTATATGAAAAGACAGCTTTTTAAGTGTCAGGTGCTCTGATGCCCCTCAGAACCTCAAAAAACACTGAGTCTCAAAATCTCCCAACACTGTCAGGAAATATGGCAGGCATGTCATAATGCTGACAGAGCCACAGCTGTCAGAAAAGTGATACTTATGTTTTCTGATAAATGATATTTTGCTAACTTTATATCATTTTCTTCACATAAAAACTTTTCTCTCAAACAGCTTTATCATTTAATAAATCATGGTATATACACCTCCCATTCTTTCCTGTAACAGGAGATAGATAAATGCATGTTTTTTACCGTGTGGAGTCATGATACTAGTTGGCTTTTGTGGCATTCTTAAGTTCCAGGTTGCCAGACTTCCGTCTGTGTGACTGCTCATAAACTGCTTGCCTTCGTGATGCCATGATATCGATCGCAGTGCCTGAAAAGGTTGTAAAATTCTGTTCAATGTGTTAAACTTGCCATATCCACTCAGACTTGCACTTCTTTTTTAACCCTACGAGATTTTTCCCTTTTTCTCCATACAGAAAGGGTGAAAAATGGGTTTATAAGGTTTTCAGAATGTGATTCACACTATCCTTAAGAATTTTAATTCTTGCGTGTCTGTGTGTGTGTGACAATTTTAATAGATGTGCAAATTACACACAACTGTAAGGTATCTAATTGCCAATAAAGGTAGGAAAATGTCTTCTTCTCACTTCTGTCTCATAAACAATGTAAACATATATTGGATTAGGGCAACAATAAACAAATGAAAACCTTGAAATTTATTTTTCCTTCCTTCCCTAACTGTACTTAAATGGGATATTCAAGGAAAATTAACTTCTTACTTCAATGTTTCCTACTATATAGGAAAACATAAAGTATTTAAATGTTTTACTTGGAAAAGCAGAACTGTCACTGCTGCAAAGATTTTACTTTCAATGTATACAATATTTTGTTTGAAGACAGAATTTAACAAGAATGTAAAATGTGTCCAAAGGATTGCTTCCTGTGAGATACTGCAGCCTTCTTGGACGTGATCTCCCTCAAATCTACCTTAAACTAGTAAGAGATGCATCAATAATTTATTCACAATTTCAAACTTGTCAATTTTCTTTTAGCTAAGACTCAAGTTTTATAGCAGTAATTGATATGCAAATTATGAAGTTTTTACTTTAAACAAAAAATTTGCTATAGTCAAGGAAATTGATCTTTTCCTTTGGTCATATACACATCTAAACAACTATTTTGATCCTCCATGCAGCATTGTCAGCCTTCCATGGACCAATTAAAATATGTGAATTTGACAGACCGATGCAAAACAGACAAATGGATGGAAAACTAAGTGGGAATGGGGAAAAGAAAATAATGTGAAAAGTATCTAAATATCCCACCAGTTACCTACCATATATACTCACTTGAATGTCGAGTCCAAGTGCAAACTGCACAGATCAAGATCTCCCATCACATAATGTGTCAGCAGAACTGAGTCTATGCAGTTTGTTAGATATAATCAGTACAACAAACAAAACAGACCTTTATCTTCCAGCATATCAAGTGACAGTAGATCTGGATCTATGCAGTTTGTTAGATATAATCAGTACAACAAACAAAACAGACCTTTATCTTCCAGCATATCAAGTGACAGTAGATCTGAGTCTATGCAGTTTGTTAGATATAATCAGTACAACAAACAAAACAGACCTTTATCTTCCAGCATATCAAGTGACAGTAGACCTGGGCCTATGCAGTTTGTTAGATATAATCAGTACAACAAACAAAACAGACCTTTATCTTCCAGCATATCAAGTGACAGTAGACCTGGGCCTATGCAGTTTGTTAGATATAATCAGTACAACAAACAAAACAGACCTTTATCTCCCAGCATATCAAGTGACAGTAGACCTGGGCCTATGCAGTTTGTTAGATATAATCAGTACAACAAACAAAACAGACCTTTATCTTCCAGCATATCAAGTGACAGTAGACCTAGGTCTATACTGTTTGCATTAGGATTTGACTCTTAAGAATAATATGGCAAATAAAAATTTGAACCAGACATACATATCTGTAGTCATACGTAAATATATGCCAGGAAAACATTCATGGTATAGCATGTAAATTTGACACTAGATAAACTGGGATCAAACCTTGCAAACTACCAAATTTTGAGGCAGACATTTTACCACCACACTGCAGCTGCTAACAGACTCAAAGATTCATTTTCAGTATATCCAACTAAGCTGTTGCAAGAACAACCTTGCCTGTTCTTGTTCAACTGAAGGGCCATAAATTACAATACAGCAGACAATGCTACTCAATGCTTCTTTCAGAACTAGCCTGCAATGTTTCTTATAGAGTTCAAGACTTGCTCACATACCTCAGGTGCACTATAACGATATTCTGCTGTCTTGTTTTTCAAGTCCCATAAAACAATTGTACCCGATTCAAAACCAACAAGTAACTGCAATGAGAAAGATACATATACTACAATTAATAAAAAGATAAAATAAAACCAACATATCCTAATGGAAATACTGTGCACAAATGATGCCAAATTTATGATCTTGATGATATTAACTGCACCGTATCCAGCTCTATTCCAGAACTGAAAATCAGCTGCTGAAATTCCATCTATCCATTATAAATATGGGCATTCTGAACAAAAAACACCCTATGCCTGCCACTTGCTTAATAGTCCTATTGGCACTAATAGGGAATGATTAAATCTCAAGATTACTTCTAAGACTTACCATGATCTTGGCCTTGTTCACTAGACCCCAAAATCAATAGATTTCTTTCATACCCTATGTGCATACTATTCACGAAGTTTTTCAATTAATGTTTATATTTATTAGAATCACAATAACCTAAACTATTGAGCTCAAAATCTGCAAGCCTCTTCCTCACCCAAAGTGGAAGTCATTTACAAAGTTCGGTCCAGGTCTGTACTGTTGAACCAATGTAAATGCACATAAACCATGTTCTTCCAGATGGTCAGTGACCTTGACATTTGATCTCTGACCATCAAATCATTAGGCTTTTTCCATACCAAATGCAAACTATCCATAAATTTAGGATAAGGCAGATGGTGTAAAACTAATTGTATTATGCTGAAATGAAAAAGGCAAGTCTGACAGATGGTTGTTGTAACAATATACACTTTGCCTACTGGCAGGCATATTAAAAAGAGGAAATCTTTTAAAAATACAGCAATATTGCACATGTAGTGCTGGCTTGCATGTTTCCTGCATTGTCCCCCAAATCTTGACCCTGTGCACTCACCTGAGCACACTTTGTTGTCAGAAAAAAAAAGCCAACAACTTTTCATCAGTGGACGTCCTCCCATGTCTATGGTGCTAGCAATAGTTAATGTCACAAAAGGTGATAAAAATATAAGATGACATTTAATTAGAACAATGTAAATGGCAATGAAAGTTTTCAAAGTTTATGACAGTCAGCCAAGTTGCAATGTAAAGTGTTTCCTGGCCATTAGTGTAACCTATGTTCAAGGTTCAAGTCACCACTACACATAGAAGATTTACCAAATTTGTTATGTATGATTTGTTTGTTTGGAAAGAAAAGTACTTCAGAAAATATGTATTTATTATAGGAAAGCTGGTAGATAATGAGTGTTCACTAGCATCAAATGTAAGAGAAAGATCTGGAATGGAAAATTCCATGGTGCAACTCATTTCATGTTAATCAGATAATGTTTTCAAAAGTTAGATGAGAACATGATAAAACTTTTGGTGCAGGTGTTCAAGGAAATTATAAATGTGTAGTGCAGGACATAAAGATGAAGCCCAAGATTGTTGATAATTAGCATGAATAGCAAAACAGCGAAAAAACTAGTTATCAGCAATCAAAAAGGGCCCTGCTCATCAAAATTTTCTCGGCTGAGCCATAAATAGAAGAACATGTTTTGGGAAGCCAGAGTTAAAGAAATGGACATTTGAGGACAAGACTGCTCTAGATGTTGATGAACAATGCCTAAAATCTAGCTCCTTCAAGGACCTGTCAATATAAGCAACATCCCGTCATCCTATGTAAACATATGAAGCTGATCTTCAAGGACCATAACTTGGTCCAAATGGAGTAAATGGGACAAAACCATTAAAGACACATCCAAGTCTGTTCACCTCAAACTGCATAAAATTATCAATTTTTTGTTGTTGTTTTAACAGCACTCTGAACACAATGTTGGCTGTATCAAAAGAAAGCTAAATGCCTTTCCATAGGACACATAAGGGGAGTCTACCTGGGATGGCCTGGTTGGGTACTGAAGCTGTTACCCCTGGATGACAAGTCCAATGCTGTACCAACTGAGCTACTGTGGCTATGATTGCAGGCAACATGCAAAGTGAAAAGATACCAAGCTGATCTGTAAGGGCCATAAATCTGTCCAAAATGGTGTAGATCAGATAAAACCCATAAAAGGCACATCAGAATTTGAAAGACATTTTCTTATAAATTTCTTCACAATATCACATATCAAATGGCATCAGATTGTTTGGAAAAGTTGCAGTGCTTTGGTGATTACAAGAAGTGTAAATGGAAAGAAAGACAAACTGGCATAGTGATATATTTGGGTTCAACAGTAAGTCAGCCGAATACTGGCTATATAGAGCTGAAAAAACTTCAAATGTATCAATAAAGAATTGCAAAAGGCTTTAAGAAGATAAACCAGTTCCAATAATTGTAAACATGAAGTACTTGACAAAAAAACCCAAAACAATTACAGATGAAGATGTTACCATACTGTAAATTCTATATACAATAAAACATAAAAGTGACAAATAAAAAAGGGTCAAAATTTGTTACATTAACGGCATTCCTTCAAAATGTTCAAGATTTTCTCTTGCGGTTCATTATCATAATGGTTCTTAATAAAGTTTACATGAAAAACCTTCTGTCTTACAGAGTGTTAGACAATACACTCAACAAGACTGTCCATCTCAATGCAGGGCTCTAACAAACAAAACAAAAGGCAACATTTCATGGTAATTATGTTTTGGAAATGCCGCAATACCATATATATACATGCATATAAGTTGGATCAAGCTGCAAAGTCCATAGACCCAGAACTGTCATCGCATAATGCACCCAGAGACCTGGTCTATGCAGTTTGCTAGGAGTAATCAGTAGAACAAACACTACAGACCATGATCTGCAGGTGCATTATCTGATGGCAGACGAGGGTCCATATTGTTCATAGTTGGATCTGAATTAAAGGTTTATATTAATATTCTTAAGTAAATTTAGACAAGTCATCCTTATTACAGTTCAGTCATGCAGTAAGTCCTCCCTGTATAAAGAGAAACTACAAGTTCTGCCACTTCACTTTACTAATTAGAGACAGCTCAATGACACAGAGCTTATGGTTATTGGTAACTTTTATGTGTCTGAGACTCTACAGGATACTTTAAATTCGCTGATTACATAAATAAACCAGACACAGATCCTCAATACCAAAACACTTAGCATCCCATGATGATAAAGTGATTTTCTGTCAAGCTGGAGAGTCTGCAAAACCTCTTTCAAATCTGTTAACGTTGGTGATAAATACAGTAACAATGAGGAGCACTAAGCTGATCCACAATGAAATATGGCGAAAAATTGCCATATCTGTAATATATAGTGCTAGAAGGAGACAAACATTTCACCTGTGTGTGATGAATGAAGTAACACTAAAATCCGATGATGAAGATACAAAAATAAAATCAAAATCCTACTAACTTTCAATAATTACTAACAAAATTGTTTCAAATAAATGTCAGTTATGTGATATAATTTCATTTGAAACTTAACATGAAACATTTATGGAGATGACTTGTGCTACACAATTGTTTAGTCAAAATATAAACTTGTTTTTGTGCAACAAAACTTATGCTTCCAACAATATATGAGAATCCCACTTAGGGTTATGATTTGGTTTTGTTTTGTTGGGTTTAGTTGCTATAGGCTACAGATGATGACCAGCATATTTGGTGAAGGAAGAACCTCTGACCCATGGGAAGCTACTGGCAAGCTTTCACAGATACTGATCAATGGTTGACCTGTGTGTGTGTGTGTGTGTGTGTGTGTGTCTGTGTGTCTGTGTGTGTGAGAGATTTGGATTTTAAACATAGCTTTTAAAGTTTTTAGTATGACTCGGCTGGGCTTGAACCTGCGACCTTCTACATCTGAGGCAGATGCTCTAACCACTTTGGCCACTGGAGCAGTCCTGGATGACCTGAGACTTGAACTAACATAGACAAAGGTGAGATGTGAGTGATCAGTGAGGTGAGTGCCATAGACCACTCTACCAAATAAGGCCCGTCCTATTGTGCACTCTCCGATATTCCTATAGCAAGCGTTCTAAATTAGCTCCTCTAAGATTGGCACCATTTTCATTTAGGACAAAATATACCATTTTGTTCCATTAAACTGCAGAGTATTGAAACAATCTCTGATATTCTTCATCAATAACAAGATTTTCAAACTAGCTGACTGGTACAAATATTGGATGTCAGCTTGGCTCCATTTCATTTAGGAAGAATTAGACATCATTAGAAGTCCTTTTGTGAAAATCTAATGTCATAATGATCATCCATTCAGGGGGGAGATGTAACCTGATTTTCAATACAGCTATCATGGAAGCCATATTGGACATACAACTGGAACCATTTTCATTTAGGACCAATCAGGCATCATAAGAGGTCTACTGGTGAAAACCCCATGTTGATACAATCATCCATTTTGCGAGGAGGAGAGATAACAATATTTCAAGATAGCCACTATGGTGACCATTTTGAGGGTTAGTCGTTTTCATTTAGGACCAACTAGACACCTTAAGAACTATTCTGATCAAAACTCTGTCAAAATTACTTTGCTTTTAAGAGGAGTAGCAAAAAGAATATTTCAAGATGGTCACATACTGACATCAGATCAGTTACATTTGAAGTTAGGATCAACAAAACATTACATTATGCAATCTTTTAGTGAAAACACCATTCTTATATGACCATTCATTCAGGAGAAAGAATGTTAACAAGATTTTCAAGCTGGCTACTGTGGCAGTTAGGTAAGACGTCGGATTGGCACAATTTTCATTTGGAATCAACTAGACAAGCCTTTTAATGTTGATATATCCATTCATTTTGAAGAATTAGGGTTAACAAGATTTTCAAGATGGCCACTGTCATGTGGTGGTAATACTGGATGTCAGAGACGAGGCACCATTTTCATATGACCAGCTGGAAATTGTAAGAAGTCTTTTGGTAAAAATGCCAAGTCAGTATGAAAGTAGCTGCAGATTCCATTGTTACATGATTTCAAATCTGCGGCCCGTAAAATTTGGAACTCTAAATTGAATGCAAACTTGCCGATGAACTGAGTGGATGAAGTGGATTCAGTATTATGTTGTCAAATTGGTAAAAGTTTTAATTACAAACATTCTAACATGTGAGGTGAAAAATTCTGAACATTACAACATGTTTGAAAATGATTAAAAAAAATGGAAATCTGATAAATGCATGCAAATTTGCAAATTTTAAAATCATAGATTTCTTCAATTTAAGCATAGAACAGATGATGTGTAAATTTTAATCTCTTATGTTAAAATGAGGACTTATAAATTTGAGTATTACAGATATTTTCCACGATTATCCAAGGGGATATGCCTTGTAAATTTTAGTATAATGGTAATCTCCCAAAATATTCCTTGAGGACAAGCCTTAAAAATGTGAGTTAGTATAATGGTAATCTCCCAAAATATTCCTTGAGGACAAGCCTTAAAAATGTGAGTATCACAGATATCTCCAACAATAAGCACTAAGGATAATCCTTGTATATTTTTGAAAACTTGGGACTGGTTCATAATAGGAAAAAGATTTCTTAGAAACAAATTGACCATAATTTGGTCAAGCAGAAGACTTGGGCTTGTCTTGAATGAATTATATTATCGTATTTACCGTATATATTGGGACATGATAAGTTATTTTTGTCCAGTCCCAGAACTTATGGTGTAATTTTTTTTCACCTAGGTCATATGTCCCAAGACTTAAGAAACAAAATAAATCTGTATTGCATTTGTGCCCCCCTCCAATGCACGTTGCAATAAAACATAAACACAATGCTTATTTGATAATAAAAAGAAAGAAACTAACCTTGTATTGTTATCATTTATTCCATTTTTTCAACATCAGCATTAAAGAAAATATATCCACGAAATACTGTAGTGTGTATCAATTATGTCCGATAACACACGCCACGTTGTTCACTGACATGAACATTGAGACACAAATTGTGTTTGATTGTGCTCAATGGTTTGAATGTTATCCTACTGAAAACTGGATCCAACAAAATTGCAAACAAGAGGGAAATAATCAACTGATACCTTGAAGACAACTGTCATTCATGCATGACACGGTGTTAGGTGCAAAATAATTAAGATTGAATTATATCCAGGTCTACTGTATGAGAGTATCTTGCAAATAAAAATCATTATTTGAAAATACATTCATTTGAGTGTAGGTGAATCTTTTTGCCAGCACAGGTTACAAAAGTATCATTACTACTTACCCGCAGACATAAATGATCCTTTGTGTTAATTATTACTACAGATGCCAAGCACATAGAAGCCCGGGTGGTGAATAAACACAACTGGCAGCGAGCAGTAAACTCCTTCTTTGAACTTACCAACAGGACATCAAAGACAAAGGTTATTTTTATTACAAAGCAAGCTGACTTCAGAAGCCGACTTTGGTTACTTTTTTTTTTTTTTTTTAAAAGGATATCAATACAAAGGTTATTTTATTGCAAAGCAAGCCGACATCAGAATCCAACTATGGATTCTTTTAAGTGTGCCAATTTGTTCTTTTTTTTTGAATATACAAAGACAGCCGAGATATGGAAGCTAACTTTGGTTTTCTTTTCACCGGTATTCATGGTAATTTCAAAAATAAATTGAAACAATGGAACAATTGTTAAAGTGACACAATATAGTGCTTTGTGCACGGATATCGATAACCCAGCGTCGCCCAGAAGACCTGGAGAAAATAAAATCATGTGATGAATTCGTGAAGGCCAGAAGAGAAGCAGATGATTTTGCTGATAATATGATCATTAACATGGATGAAATTCTAGTGTACTTTGATAGCATTCCTGGACGGACTGACGATAAGATGGGGGTCAAAAGTGTGAGAATTAGACTGGTGCAGATTTGAAAAAATCTGACTCTAGTCCTTGCAGTTTCTGCTTCAGGTGATGTTTTGCCTATAATAATTTTTCACGAATGACAAGCTAAAAAAAAATATTCATGCACTGAAAGAATGGATCGTACGTGTGCAGAAGAAGGGTTGTGTTGATGAGATGCTGCTGCAGTGGATTAAAGAGTTTAATCTCAAGCACACAGTTTTATACTTTTTAAAATAAATTTCAGTTGGAGTGCATTTTCCGACATGTAATTTTCAAATGATTTAAAAGGTGTCCCACAACTTATGACTCCAAAAAAAACGTGTTCCAGAACATACAGTGCATAAAAATATTACTTGTAAAATTAATTTATGGTGTCCCAACAAATATGGTGTCCAAACATATATGGTAAATATGGTAAATGTCAAAGGATATATCTGGGGATGTTGATTTGTGTAGGGCTCAGGTAGCATGACTAGCGAGTCAAGTCCCTATTTTGAAGCAAATCTAGATGGGCATATTTCTCAGTTTGATTTTTTGGTTAGAGCATCTGCCTTGGATGCAGGAAGTCATAGATCTGAATGGCAGCAGAGTCAAACAAAAGATTTATAAGAATGGTACCAGCGACTGCCTTGCTTGGTGCTCAGCATTAAGAGGCTAGTGTTAGGACTTGTCGGCCTGGTGTCAGGATAATGTGACTGAGTGGGATAATAAAACATCACTATAAACTGCCACAAAGCAGACATCTTAGTGATATGACTAAAATTGTTAAAAGCTATGTTAAAAATCTAAATCACATGTCTTTTACTAAATTTCGAATAGGACTGAAGGTCTGATAAAGATTCAAAAGAAAAGGCCTGGTCAGTTGGCTGCAAATATCTAAGGGCAGTTGAAGTTTAAGCCTTGGTATAGCACAGCATTTTCTAATCCTGCAAGATCTGGTGAATTGGTGGCATGATTCTTATCAGTAAAGTTAAAGACCCTACGCTGCAAATGTCTTTCACTCATTGTCTCAAAAAGTTTATTGTAGGTAATGGAAATACAAGGAAATGTCTAAAATTATGTGGGTGGTAACTATTTTTCAGAATTAGCTTGCAACCATTTGGGCACATATATCTCAATATGATAATTGGTACTTGATGTAAAGTTGAGTTATTTAAGTTTAGCAAGTAAGTTAGCAGATCAATGTAAACAAAATCATTAAAGTTCTACAAATTTAGCTTCATTCTAATTCAAATTTTATTGTTGTACAAGAAATGTATGGAGACACAGAGCAGAACAGAGAAGAGCGCTATGCAGGACTTGAGTCCAGGGTCACATTTCTTCCAAAAGTACGAGTGCAGTATACAGAAAACAGAAGAATCATTTAGTGAAAATGAATCCATGACCTGAAACTGGAGGTTTTGGAAGCAAGGATTGTCATTAGAGAATGCTGATACTGGTCCATTTAGCTCTGGCAGTAGAGCACATAGCAAAGGTTAGGTATGTGCCTAACAGAGATATATAACACATATATAACGCGTGCGCATGCATGCACGCACACGCGTGCACACATACACACACACACACACACACACACACACACATGAAAATGAACAACAAGCCCTAAACAATCATCAGCAAGTTTCAACTGAAGCTTTTCACTTACTATATGTTCAATCCAGAAAGTGATACCTAATGTTTTCTGCATAACAGACAGAAACATCAAGTACTGATGCTGCACTGAGCATCAATATAAGCTGAAATTCATAAATTCCTTATCACTCTGTTCTAGTAAAGGTTTTTACAGAAAATTCAGTGAAATGTTATCAATAATTACAAGCTGGACCAGACAACTTATGTCAAACCATTTCCACAATGTTTCCCTGTGGACAATATAAAGCAATAAAGACTCTATTGCAAATGGAATAGATACAGCTAGGAAATTTTTTACAATGTCAAATCCATGTGGATCATTTTAGTTTATGTAGCTCACAATTCATGAACATTATACACTGTAATACATTTGGGTGGCTTCATACATTTGGTTTGTACTTTGCATCACAGCAACACTGGAAGGTTATTTAGTACTGAGGCAACTGGACTGAAGTGCCTGGCTCATAATGGTCATACCACCGTTGCTGATCGAGCTAAGCCAATGGTAGAATGTTAACAAACACCCTTTTGATGTCAAGTCTGCCACACAAACCTGTGACTTAGCAACAGTGGCTCCTTCCTCCATTAGTTGCCTCTTATGCCATCGGAGAGTGCACTGAATCTATTCTACACTGCTATGCTGCAAACCTTTGACTTGGTAGGCCTAGACTGTCTCATACTGTCTTTTGAAAGAGCATAACCATATGAATGAAATGCACAGAAGTCTTCAAATTTTTTTAAAAATTCCAATATTAAAGATCTCAAATCATGGCATTTTAAATTTGTATGCGATAGGGTCTAGAGACCAAAGGTTTTCAAAGTTCTTGCTTCCATCTGTGATGTCAAGAATTCAATACCCTGGCATGTTGTCATATGTAAGGGTACTACAGGTCATATATATTTTATGTCAGTAATTTATAAGAACTTGTTCTATAGTTGTAATGAAAGAATTCATTGTTTCATTTGAATTAAATGGTCCCCATGCTGACAAACATATTAGACCAGTCCAGTGATTGCAGACCAAAAGGTCTACATTCTAACTGTTGGTAAGTTTAGAAGTATTTTAAATATTGCTATAACTGCATGAAAATAAAATCAGTTCATCAGCAAATGCATTGAAACTTACGTACCAAATTACATTTGTCTACCTAAAAGGTTTTTGCTTCATGTCACCAATGATTTCTGTATTGCAAAAACTTTGAAACAGTGAAATTACTTGAATGATATGAGAAATTTAATCATATCAACATACATACACAAATATGACAAGGGTGAAAGAAATACATATACAAATATGAAAAGGGAGAAAGAAATACGTATACAAATATGACAAGAAAGAAATATGTATACAAATATGACAAGGAGGAAAGAAATACATATACAAATATGACAAGGAAGAAAGAAATATGTATACAAATATGACAAGGGAGAAAGAAACACATACACAAATATAACAAGGAAGAAATATGTATACAAATATGACAAGGGAGAAAGAAATGCATACACAAATATGACAAGGAAGAAAGAAATACATATACAAATATGACAAGGGAGAAAGAGTTCATTTTATACAATGCAGACTTACTGTAACATTAAACTTATTATCCCAATCTGGTGATGTGGATGACAAAGCCAAGTCACTTCTGCAGACCATGTGCATGCCATGTGCAATAAAACCTTTGGGCTGCACTTATCAATCATAATGAGGCCTTCTAGATCTCGGAGGTGACATTTATTCAATCAAAATCTGATCGAAGTATTAAACTGGTTTCTTAGAAAAAAATCCACATTTTTAGTAACAGAACCATATCTAATAGGGGATTGGCATAATTTAAGCAAAACTCTGAAAGCCATATACACCAGCATGCTTTCCTTAATGTTTGGTAAAATTCTGTTAAGCAGTTTTTCAAAAGGCATTCAAGATCAGTCACTTTTAGTCAAATTAGATCAAAGTCCGTTAAGCATTGTTTAGAAGAAATTTCTGAAGGTCATTATCTGAGGGTGGAACAGCATCATCTGTAAAAAAATGAAAGGACTTCATGTCAGGATGCTTTGTGTATCCATAGGTTAAATTCGATTTTGGAACTGTTGTTGTTTAAAGGTTATTGTATTTTTAGAAACAGTAACCATATCTGATGCCATATTAGCAAAAATATCATCATTTGTACAAATCTGAAAGGTCTTCATGGCAGGATGCTTTCTATCAGGTTTGGTCACAATCTTTTCAAGACCTTTGGAGAGGTTTCAAAGGTTTTTCTACTACTAGTAATGCCTGCCATATCTGATGGCAGAATGGCATCATTTGTAGATATTAAAAGGTCATTATGCCAGGATGCTTTCTCTCAAATATGATCAAATTCCGTTCAGCAGTTTAAAAAAATTAGTCATTTCACACTTTTTTACGTGTATTTTTATTAAATGGGTCCATATTTCATAGCGCAGCTAAGCAGTCTGTATAAATTATGATAGGCCTTTTTTTGCCAAAAAGCTATGTGCCAAGTTTGGTTGAATTGGGTCAATAACAGCCAAATCTGAAGGTGGAATAGCATCAATGCATAGATTGAAATGGCTTTCAAGGTAGGACAGTTTCTTTGCAAATTCAGTCAAATTCTCTTACGTGGTTAATCAAAAGTTATTTAAATTTCTTCTTTTTAGTAACAGTAGCCATGTTTGATCACAGATTAGCATCATTTGTATAGATGATGTTATGCCATTATGCCAGGATGCTTTCTGTCATGGTAGGTAATGAAATTGGCCTGCTAAACTCTGAGAAGGAGCTGAGAAAAGAAACTGTTGATGGATAACATACAAGTTTTTTTTATTATATTTAACAATGGCAGCCAAATTTGGTGGCAGACTGGCATTATGAGTAAGAACTTGAAAGGTCTTTCTGCCAGGAATTTATGTAAAATTTATCAAATTCAGTTAAGTAATTTCTGAGAAGAATTTGTTTCAAGTCTTTTTAATAACAGTGGCAATATCAGCATCAGTTGTATAAATCTGAAAGCCCTTTTGTAGGGATGCTCTCTGCTGATTTTGGTAAAAATTGGTCCTGTGTGGGTTTCTCTTTACAAAATTAAAATAACTTGACATTTATCACCAGGGAAGCTAACATGATGAACAAAAACACGTCATGTTACAGGTTCAAATGCTGATCAAACAAAAACCTGCTAATAATAAATAATTACGTTTGCTGAACATTAATGTCTCTTGATGAAAATTTTCTGGACATCAGCAGTAAATACAAGATAAAATATTTACAATAATTCTTTCAAATCTAGGCACTCATTTTAACACATTGTTGAAATTTTTTCTTAACACACCATTTTAAATTATCTATATTATAGTCAGAGTGAGTGAGTGGTGGTGGTGGTGGTAGTAATAATAATAATAGTAGCAGTAGTAAGCAACAGTCTCTGTGAATTGCAATGTAATTTGTTCTTGCCAGTTTTCATAACTACAGATACAATAATTTTATTTAGATCATATATACACTCATGATGTCTTTTCACTATTTTAAATGCAATGCGTACAATAAAGACACATGAATATAATATCCACCAGATGTGTCACAATAAATAAAACACCTGAAGTTGCAGATTAAATACAAGCAAGACTTCAATGTTTTATTGTCTTGAGGCTTTCAGTTGGTGGAGTTTAGTGGAGTGGAAGCCATGTTCAAATTTTGCTGTGCACCCACTGCACACAAGCTAATAAAACTGCTTTATTGTTCTCCCTACTTTAAACTCTAAACCCAGAATCACAACAGCCATCATTCTTGTAATCTGTGCTTAACAATATATTGTATTTCATCTTGTTTATTCTTTTTTTTGCATTCATATATTTTGCAATTCTCCTTCAAATTTCTTTGCTTGTATATTCATTTATTTCTTAATTACTTATTCTCACTCTCCTGGATGTCACAAGGTCACGAAGACATCCTAGCTAATTAATTTTCATGACCAGCTGCAAATCCAGTTCTTCTAAACGAAGTATCTCTGTATTTTGGCAGTGAAATAAACAATTATACATTTTCTAGAAGTAACAGTAGCATTTTATATTTCAGATTATGGATTAAATAACAAAATAAATTTTCTGAAAAGCCTTTAAGCATACACGTTGTTTTGCCTGTTTAATTAGAAAAAAATAGGATCTACACCGGCATCCATGTTATAAGCAGGTTCATGAATTATCTAGGGATTCTGAGTGTGTGTGTTATTTGAATTTTTAACATAACTTTAAAAATTTTCCAGTCATATCACTATTGTGCCTGCAGTGTGGCAGTTCGTAACGATGTCTAGCATTCGGGTATCAGGCCGCAGTCATGTAGCATCATGTCCCACCCTGTTACATTACCCTGACACCAGGCCGACCAGTTCTAACACTAACCTCTCAATGCTGAATGCCAAGCGAGGCAGCTGCTATAGTCTGAATATACATCCCCACTTGTTTGTACCTCCCTACCAATTGAAAAAACAAAAAGCATAAATGAGATTTAAAAAACCACTGAACTAAGTTCATTCACTGATTTATAATTTAAAATCTGATTATGACCAGGCGGCTCTAACACTGTTATCATCTGCAAGTTTCACACCAAACGGAAGTTTTCAGCGTAAAAGACGACCCTGCTCGCCAGTCATTTCAAGTTCCTAGATAAGTCCATTTTCAGCGAAGGGGTGGATGCATAACTATATATATGTGCATTGAAGGTAAATACTGCATCATTTGTGTCCGATATTTATAATGTCAATCACAGGAAAAAAATTACAAATCTGCCTTTCACGTAGGTTTTAACAAGCTGTGTAATTTCTAACTACATGTGTACAAAGGGCTGTAACTCTCAACTGTCAACCTTATGGTAATTTATGGAATTATCCAGCAGTTACCGAATAGGATGAACTATGTCACTCTTGTCTGAGGAAAATGTAGCTTAATATGGCGCCATGTAGGTATGGAAAGTCCAATAAGCATGAAACATGCAGATGAGGACCATGTTAGGGCCACCCTCCTGGTGAGAGTCAGGTTAGATATTATAAATCAATGAATGAAATGACTAAGTTCTGTGTATTTTTTTTCACATTAAAGATTTTTGTTATTGAAATGGGTAGTGGGGTACAAACAGGGATTTATGCAAGAACCAAAGTACCATTTTTGTAAGGGGATTCTGAAATGAGGTAATGGTGTACTGAAAGGATGCGGTGAAAGAAGATTTTCTACCAAAGTTGGTAAAATTTTGTTCAACAGTTTCCTGAGAAAGTTGTGTATATGTATATCTACTTTTAGCAATGGCAGTCACATCTGATGGCAGAATAGCATCCATTACACAAATATGAAAGGCATTCAAACCGGGATACTTTTTGTAAAATTTTGTCAAAATTCTGTTAGGCAGTTATTTAGATTAATTTTTTGAAAGTTTTTCTCATTTTACCTATTGGCATCAATTGTATAAACATGAAATGTATTGACGTAACGATGCTTTCTGTCAAATTTGGTCAAATTCTATTAAGCACCTTGGAGCAGATATTTAATCTGTTGTTCCATTTTTTAGTAAAAATTGTCATATTTCATGGCAGATCAGAAACATCTGTATGAACTTGAAACATCTTCATGCCACAATGCTGTCAAAGTTTCTTTAGAGGTATAGGAGAAGTGGTGACCCAAAGTATTTACATTCAGTTGGTTTATCTGCATCAAAATAAAGTCAATGTACTGTTCCTTGGTCCTGTGCCACTTCTGGCACTTTAGATTTCTTTTTTTGCATGACATGGTATCTATTATGTTCGAAGCCCATGTTGGAGTATCCTGGCTGTAACACTGCTCAAGTTAGCATCGTTCAAATCAACATAATCATTCCAATACACTGGGTGCAAAGCATTCTTGAAATGAGTAAAGTATTCAAATTTCTAGAGGTCTACCTGTGTGTGTTCTTGGGAGAGTCACAAAACTTCCAATTCCTTTGCATAATATAGTCATTAATGAATGTGCCATTTGTTTAGACTTTTTACTGTTTAGAATTTCCTCATCATTTTCATCAAGATCCTTAAACCAATGTATGCATGTTTTACACGACCTTGTATTAGTTGTTTCTATTATATTAACAATTCTCTGAATGTGGATGCTGATGGACACATTTTTCACATAATGCACTATGCTGAAAGGCTAAAACCATTTTGCTTCAGAGTTAATGTGGAGAAATCTGTTCTGATTCTGTTATCAAAGACCTTATTTCTTTTCTCCTCTTGGGTGAAAATTTTCTCACTGAAGACAAACTGAACAAAAAAAGTATTTTAGCCAAGAAACTATCTGACTCATCACTTTGATTTCATAAGAAAATTGACATTTTTCAATAGAATGCTGTTCACCAATCATTTTTATGTGGTTCTAAAAGCCCAATCCCTACAGGTGTCTTTAACATGATACAATTAAGAAAATTAGCTAGAGCAAAATTAATGACATATTAAATATACAGCCCATGTCTGATTGGGAAGCATGTGAGATTTTTTTCTGAGTGTTAATTTCTGGTCAATGGATAGAGATTGAGGCTATCTTCCAATAAATTACATGGAACTGTTTGCAAATTTTTTATGCCTTACAAGCTATTATTCAGATCATAGCAATGATGGTTGGTTGGTTGGTTTCTTTTTAACTGCACTTTGAGCATATTTTTCTGACTGTTATTATGAGTCTACACTCTTAAATTAGTAACAAAAAAGAGTGCAAAGTAACAAGCTTTGTAAACTTCAACAAATCATTATTTCCCTATAATAAAAAGTGAAAATGAAAAAAAGAACTTACAGTATTGCATATTAAATCCAAAAATATTCCTAAAATTACAAAGTCTTAATAATAAAAGTTCTGTATAAACTTTGGTAAACATCTAAATTTAACCTAACACTGAAAGTGTTATGTGTCTGTAGTGGCCTATATCATGGTGTTGTATCAACAGTCTTTGATGAAACACAGTAAAATAATTCCAGGTTAGAATTCACTATAAATTTCAATGAATGTCTCTAATCCACTAAAACTTAATAATTTATAAGTACTCTTTATATTCAAATAAAAATCACTTTAATTAAATAATTTAAAGACATAATTTCCAGCCCAAATGAACTACTGGACACAACAATAATAAAGCACTAATGAATATTTTTTCCATTAACAAGATTATATAGTACTCTTCTTGACTTCAGGTCACAATTAAAAGAAAAAAATCAATACTTCAGGTCAAGTAGAAAATAAATTTGATTTTCAACACGGTTAAGTCCAACATAAGCTGTTACATTACAATAGCATACAATGAAATAAAACAAACTTAAAAAGCTAACAAGCAAACAATGCAAATTAAATATATAACACTATATGAAGTCAAGGAATGGAAGCTAGTGCATTTCCCCAGGATACACCAAGGCAGACAAACCTGATCTGATCTGGGTGGGTATCATACATGCAACCCTTAGATCATGAATGAGACAATCAACTGTCATACTGTGGCTCCCCATAAGAAAATGAACATATTGAAATTCAATCTGCCAATAAATGTGCTATCCGGTACAGCCATGGCTCATACAGACCCA
Source organism: Megalonaias nervosa (assembly GCA_016617855.1). Classification (NCBI taxonomy): domain Eukaryota; kingdom Metazoa; phylum Mollusca; class Bivalvia; order Unionida; family Unionidae; genus Megalonaias; species Megalonaias nervosa. Next base: position 27,527 of record JAECUM010006680.1, on the reverse strand, counting down.
AAACACTGATTTTCAAGGACTTCCAACTTTTAATGTAAATTGAACTTTTATTATTTTATTTGTCACCAAATCGTGGGGGAGTAGAAAAATAATGAATGGTTGGGGTGGGGTGGAATCATCATAGTTAATTATTTACTCACCACTTAACTATCTCTCTTTTTTCCCGCTCCTCTCTGTTGGATCTCTATTGAAATCAAAATCCTCAGAAGATAATGCCTCCGGTTGTTGAAGCATTTATTTGTTCACTGTTTTTGAGCTTAAACTGTTCCTTATCTGTGTATTAAAGTGTATTCCATGCTGACAACCCTACTTTCATAATCTGCAGTCTGAAAGGGCGTAAGCACAGCCAGCTTAACCAGCTTCAGCAAGTTGGGAAACAACACTTTCTTTTATAGAATTTTCCACAGTTCACAGATATTGTCTTGTGGATATCTCTGCTCCTAAATGTATGTGATCTGGTGACTTGGCATGGCATCCTACATCTCAAATGCCAATGTCCAACATAAGAAAAGGGTAATTTTTCCATAATTTTTGTAAATATTAAGCAACATACATTTACCTCCAATCTTGGTGTTGTGTTTTAATCATTATGTAATGTAACAGTCAAGATATCTTAAACTTTTCATCAAGGTTTATTTTCTTCTATAGTGGTTCATCTAACCCAGCATCTGACAGTGTTTTAGAATCATTGTCCTCCATTCTGTGAGAAACTCATCATCATAAATGTTTTGAAAGTAATGGTTCCAATGATTGGTATAAGTGACCACTTTGCAATTTTCTAACACATAAAGTCAATAGCAAATAAAAAAAGTAATATCCATAAATCCATTACTTATAGATCTTTTCAAAACTGAGATACTGTTAAATTCCTGGAGGATCTGAAACAGATTCCATGGAATACAGTCCAAATCTTTGAAGATACTGACGATGTTTTAGATATTTGGACAGATCTGCTCATCAGTATAGTGAACAAACATGCCCCTTAAAAAACACACAGGATAAAGAAAGACCACCCGAGCCAGACTGGATCTCCCCAGAAATTTTGGAAGCAATAAAGCAAAGAGACCAATTAAAATTGGCAGGAAATTTAACTGAATATAGAGTTTGGAGGAATAAAGTTAATAAAATGATATTTCAAGCCAAACAAGTGCACTACAAAAAAGTGCTGGATGAAAACCAAAATAACCCGAAAGCTATCTGGAAAGTGTTTACAGAGTTTGGTGCAGGCAAATGTAAGAGTAAAACTGAAATTTTATCCCTCAATCATGAGGGCATTTATACCGATAATCCAACTGACATCTCAAATATTTTTAACAACTTTATCATTCAAATTGCTGAAAAACTTAAAGAACCTAGAACTTCATCTCATCATCTGGAACTCAAACATTTTTGTGCTAAAAAACTACCAAACAATATAAAATTTGAAATTTCTGAAATGAGTCTAGAATTTGTGTTGAAAAAAATTTAAAAAAAAGGATGATTGTAAAGCTGCAGGACTTGATATGATTGGATCAAGGCTACTAAAGGTAGCTGCACCTGCAATTGTAGAGAGTATAGCTTTCATTTGTAATTAAAGTATTAGGTCTAATAAATTTCCACAAACATGGAAAAATGCCAAGGTTACACGATTGCATAAAGCAGGAACAAAAGATGATGCAAATAGCAAATAACTACAGACCCATTTCTATCCTTCCTTTTCTCTCCAACTTACTAGAAAAACATGTACGTGATTCTTTTCTCAACTATTTGAACACTTATGATCTTATTCATGATAATCAGTCTGGCTTTCGACAAAATCACTCCTGTGAAACTGCACTTGTATCTTTGATTGATAAATGTCTGAAAGCATTAGATCAAGGAGAAATGGTAGGCACTATTATGGTTGATTTTTGTAAAGCTTTTTTTTTGTAGACCATGAAATTTTGCTTAAAAAACTAAAAATCTATCAACGCAGTGAAAACTTCCATAACTGGTTTACTTCTTACTTAACCGACAGAGTGCAAAAAGTATCTTTAAATGGTCAACTTTCTGAAAGTAAAAATATTAATTGTGGAGTACCACAGGACTCTGTCCTTGGACATCTGTTATTCATTCTATTTATCAATGACTTACCTCTTAAGATTGGAACTTCAATTTCTTCCAGTGACCTCTATGCAGATGATACTACATTGTCTGAGATGGGTAAAACCAAAACGGTACTTGAAAATAACTTACAACATGCTCTCAACAGACTTCAAGTATGATGCAAGGAAAACAGTATGATCATAAATACAGAAGAAACAAAAGCCCTACTAGTTACAACACAACAAAAACAAGCAAGGCTAGATAGTGACAAACTCCAGGTTCTATTTGACAATGTGAGCCTTAATATGACCTCTCAGGATAAAATTCTTGGTGTATTCATAGATAACAATCTTACTTGGTCTATTCATATTAAACACGTTTCAAAAAATGTTAATTCTTATCTTTAGCTACTGAGGAAAATCAAAACATACATTCTTCTTCAGTATAGGGTCATCTTTTATAAAAGTTATATTCAGCCATATCTGGGCTATTGTAATGTAATTTGAGGTAATACCTCTAATTCAAACATAACAACACTTTTAAGACTCCAAAAGAGAGCTTGCCATTTAATTCTAGATCAATGTATAGACAATTTCCAGGATACAATGAATAATATAATAGTTTTAACAATACATGAAAGAATATTTCTTAGAAAGGCCAACTTGATGTATAAAGTATCCAGAAAAGCCATTCCGGTCTATCCAAGCAATATCTTTCACCAAAAAGATGCTGATGGTACTTCAAATTTAAGGTCCATAAGAAGCAAAAATTACACTATACTGGTACGGAACAACATTCCCAGTGACATAAGGCAGGCTCCTAGCATTTCTTCTTTTCATAATCAATGTCTCAAATGGATGAAATCTTTAGAAAACTGAACAGTTCTAGTACAATAAATACCACCTACTTCTCTGTAATTTTGCATCATTTTCACAGTTGAATTTTTCAATGCAGGATGATATTTTATATTTTATATATGTCTATGTTTTCACAGATGCCTGTGCATCTGTTCCAGGCTTGATACTTTGACTTTTAAAATCACTTAATTATTTAGTGTCAAGCCAGATTCTTCACATCATATTGTATATACTGTATATATTGTACATAACAGATAGATGGCCTCAAGGTAGATTAGTTCTGTAACTAATTGAGTTACCGTCTCTAAATAAAGTCTTTTTTATTATTATTATTATTATTATCCTTCACTTTCTTTATTCTGCCATTTGCTATGGACATTCTTCCCTACATTGACCTGAAGTTGAAAAGAACCTGTAATTTCCAAGCATGATTCTTCTGTATTAATCTGTGTCTACATACTTTGGATAGATCCCGTAAGTATCATTACTATTTCTTTTTTTTGTTGGTAGATTCTTACTAATTCAATTTATCTTAAACAGTTAAATACATCATTTATGCTGCACTGAGTGCATTTTTATATGCATGACTCAGAACTAATTTGCAGAAGTTCTTCTTCATCACTGCTTTTCAAGTGCATGAATTCGAATGATATTTGCATTTGCACTCATGCATCCAAGCAGCATCTTGGAATATGAATCGAATGGCATCAATACAAATTGATCAATTAGCTAGGCAGATATAGAAATGGTCTCGGTTTCCTCTAGTTTTGTTATATCCAATGTCTCTTCAAATCGGACACTGAAGGCACAACAACCTAATGATGCTTCCACACAAGGGCCAAATTCACCCTCTAGAGAGTATCCTTCGCAGGAGATTGCTCCGAAACCAAGAAGTTCTAAAAAACAGTTGCTGATGTCATTCCAAACTTGTCAAGACCAATGACACATAAGCAGTACAATCTGGCATGAAAAAATAAAGTGTTTTTTGTAAGAGCAGTAATATTAATCCTATTTCTTCTTCAGAGGTAACAGTAATTTCTTAAGTAAGATTTTTGGTCACTGAAGGTATATAAGTATTAAGACTCACAAGGCAATTTTGCTTCAAATTCTGTGATTGTTTCATAATGACTGGAGCATAAGCATCAATCTTCATTATCAGATACTTTATTGGGTTGAATAACACATCTCCACCTATACTATGATACAATGACTCATGGTATGTATCTTTAGTCCTTAAATTAATACTCGGTTTCCTTGATAAGCTATTATCCTTGAAGTTGTCAACAATGAAATTAGTACTCGGTTTCCTTGATAAGCTATTATCACTGAAGTTGTCAACAATGAAATTAGTTTCTCTGATTTCTTTTTCTGCAGTTCCTAATCTAGTTCAGACTTTAATGTCTTTGAATTTATGCAACATGCTTTGTATGGTATATTAATTAGTGTTAAAATTTTCCAATTTGTTGAAAAATTGAGGGTAAGGAATGATTTTCATCATATTATAATGCTGATAAGCTGAGTGCCATGTCTACTTTACTGCATTACACTCACAGGATGAACAAAATATAAGGAAAACTACTCCGGATTAAGTTCATATTGAGTTGTATATGTGAAACTACTATTGCAGCTTCTAGATAGTTCAAAGAAGTTTTTGGAACAATCGGTATGATACATTTAATAAAATTATTCTAGCAGGGCTGCTGCAGAATCATGATGCTTTCAAATCCTTTCCTTAAAGAAATGTTACAAAAAAATCAGACTGAACACCAGCAAAGACTTTCCATAAATTTTATGTCAGGGAGATAGTAAAGAAGGTTTTGCAATGACAGTTATTAGTTACAATAAATGATTTAGAACTACCAGTTTGTTTTTTTTTAACTTAAATAATAACTGATGGTGACAGACATAATTATTTACAATTGAGATATTTTTTTTGTGTTATGATTTACAGGTAAATAATTGTGTTTTACAATTCTCAATACATATTTCTTATTGATATATTTCATTTGATGATTTATTGCTGTTTTGTTGCCTGTCTTTAAAGATGTTATATGCACATATGAAGCCAAAGGCTTTAAAGAAAATAATGGTCTCCTCATCCAAGTGTTAATGAAGAATGATGGGCATTAGTGATGTAAAGTCAGAGATGAAGCATGTATAGAATCGCCCATCTTTTGGTCTGCAATAAATATTTTTACCACAGGAGTCTTCCTTTGTTTGATTAGCCAGACAACATAACAGCTGGCTTTAAACTAAGAAATACAAGCTTCCGGCTTCCAGATTATATAGGATGCATCATGTGATTGGTGCGAATTTGCATTTCTTTGAAGAGAACAGTTCCTGCCAACGAGAGAGTAATAATGTCTACATGCTCAGCCTCTGTTTATACTTCAATAATGCTTCTCATTCTTCACAAACACTTGGACAAAAGGACCATTATATCTTCTTTAAAGCCTTTGGCTTCATATGTACAGATAACCTCTTTAAAGACCTCATTCTTCACAAATGCTTAAATGAGGGAGCAAGCCTGTGTGAGCTGATGTGTCTCACTTGTGCTAATAATAGTTCAGACTGGCATAAACAAATGAACCTAATTGTGCCATATATGGCACATGATTTATCTCCCCTTGTTAAACAGTCCTCTATGTATACAACTGAAATTTCTGTGAAGAAACCACTTTTCTTCTTTCAGTCAGTGACTGTGACCTTTGACCTTCCTTCAGATCTTTGATGTGGAACTTGTGCTATTGTGCAGAAACTGTTTTACTCCTTTCAATCTCAGTTACTTTGGTGATTGAGATTTGAGTTCCAAATCAATAGGCTTCTTCCTTAACCTAACTGCAAGTCATCAAAAACATGTGTTCCAGGTATGTGAACTAGAACTAATGTTATCGTGCAAAAGTTGAGAAACAGCCCATTTCTTTTTTCAGGATCCAATTATTTTTATTATTTATAATAACTTGACATTATTAGACTGTCAAAGTTTCAGGATTTTAAGCTGAATTTCTTTTTTCAGAAAGTTTTGATATGGGACCAGGTGCCAACTAGACAAAAATATCACAAAATTTGTCCTCAGATTAAGACTGTACATTATATTACTAGTGATACAGTTGAGAATAGCTTTTTATGAATCAAATGTCAAGTTAGTATATATAATGAAAATGTTTGATCATTAAAAAGAAATGAGCCATTTCTAAACTTCTGCTCAGTGATAAAACCAGACTCCTTCTTTCTGAGTATGTCCAATGCTGCCATAAAAGCAAGTTGTAATCACTGATACCTGCTGAGTTTTCTGAGAAATATTTACTGTTGCCAATAAGAAAGATATTACAGAATGTCCATTTGGAAAGGAAAATTGATATGTTTAGTGAAACCAAAGCATGGTTCTGGGTCAGCTATGCTGTTTGTGTATGGATTTGAATTTACACGTAAAAATATCTGTGCGTTTTCTCTAGAACAATTTAATTAATTCCAACTTCAAAATGAGCACATGCACCGATCAATTTGCCCAGAGGCAAAACTTTTTTAAAACATTAATTCATTAGTATTAACAAAGCTCAATCTGATCATGCAAATGCCTAACTGGTTCAACTGTTATAATCAAGCACTCGCTATGTGACTTTTTGCAACTGAGCAATTGGATGCTTTGATTGATTATCTGCCATATATACTCACTTGTAAGTGGAGTCAAACTGCAAAAGATCCTGATCAGCTGGAGCATAATTTACATGCAGATCAGGGTCTGTGTTGTTTGTTCTACTGATTACTTCCAACAAACTGAACTGACCCAGACCTTCCAGTAAATTATGCGATAGCAAAGCCGGGTCTTTGCAGTTTTCAGTTGAGCTTGTCTTATAAGCAAGTACAGATGGTAGTTATTAAGCGTATTTCATCAAATGCGCTTGGTGAGGTTGTACAATGGCATTGTTGGGTATTCTGTGGCAATGTCTGGGCTGATACAACATAGTGCTATTGTCATAGCATTGATCATGGCTAATAATAATAATAAGAAACTTGAGTATAATTATTCATTAAAGTTATTTACCACATACATTTTCACTGCAACATACTATACGGGTCTATTCAATAGTACGTCAATGCTTTGTTGAGAATACATCTAATACCACAGGCATGTTAAGCTGGAAATTGTAAGAGACATGATATTAGGGTTTACCTCTCAGTTTAAGTCTCTTGTTTGGACAAGACAAAATGCACTACTTCCTAATCTGCATTTTTGTGCTGTCTTCTTCAAAATGCATTGATTGTTGGAATTAATTATGCATCTGATTTGCATTCATTCTGCAGTGTTTTTGTTTCGCTAATAAATTTACCCATTTTAGGATCTTTCTTTCAATCAATCTATACTGCAGTACTCTCACTCTCTCTCTGATCAGAGGCATATGCAGTTATGCATGTGTGCATATTACAGACATAGAAACAAGAGTCCCTAATAGGAACTGGCCAAAAAGAATTTCCTGGAATCCAAGATATAACTGTTCTGCCTTTTTAATTGCTGAATGTTGAAACCATCTATGATATTCCTGAACAATAGCAAGATTTTCATTTTAGTTACTCTGATGGCCATATTGGATGTAAGATTGGCATCATTTTTATTTATGACCAAGTTGAAACAATAAACCACATGTTGATTGGTCATTGATTCAGGAGGAAGGATAACAAGATATTCATATGGTCCTCCACAGCCATAGTGAAGAGAAGAGGTACAAACGTTAACAAAAAGAGAAAACTGAACATTTTGGTTTCAAAATGAAAACAAGCCAAGTGTTTGTTACTACCTAAGTGTCTATACACTTTAACCTATCTGAACACAAAATAAACTGTATTCTTTATCAGATAACAGAAATCATCTAATTTGAAACAAAGCTTTCTAGCAGCAATATTAATTGGATAGAGAGAATTTGATTGGATATACAAATTACATACCCTACAGCTGGTAGGGATCAACATATCTGTTTAAATTTGAGTCCAGGCTTATTATATTTCCTCCCATAAGGACTCAGATGCACAAGCCCTGAAATCAATTGCTGGAAGTGAATTTAACTCTTTCGATGAAACATTTTCCTCCAATTACTGCACTTGTATTTTAATGATTACATCACAAACTATGTTGTGCTCCTTTTGCATCATTGACAGCTGCACATCAAAATAAATATTGATGTGGCTTATGCACAGCAACATTTAAGCATCGCCAACCCCTGCAGTGACGCATAAATATTACACATATAGGTTTTAGAATGACATACCTACAATGTAATAAATTTCTTAAAAAGAAAGGAAAATCTCGAGAAACATGACAAGAAATACCACAGTTCTATGGATGCCCCCTATTGTACCCAAACCTGGAGTTATTGGAGATACAAATACAATTTGTGATCCAATCCAATTACATCCAACTGTGTATGATATTCCAATCACTATATGGAAAACATCTCTTATGAAGAATACTCTTTTGAGGACATAATGAGCCCCACAGTTTAATGGAATTTAATGCCAGTCTGTGTCTTCCCCAAACAGCTACAGGGAACAGACAAGCCATTTAAGGATCCATTCATCTACACTACAATTTGTCCTTTTATTAATCCTGTGGACAATCTCATACTCCTACTAAGATTGGTATTCATAAACTATATGATACTAAGGCAAAAATAACAAACCTATATAATACCATGGCAGTTTAATATTTAGCAATACAGGCATATAGTATGTTTTTCTACAAAATATAGAATACACAGCACTTGTAATTAAAAATACAAATTTCTGAAGAGTGTTCTAGTCACTTTGTACTTACCCCTAATTTTTACATAGAAACATATTTCAGATTTTATGTTTCTACTGCTACTTAAGCCAAAACCCAGCTGCATGGCAGTCCAAAAAGTAAAGAGTACCCTGGCTGCAATAATAGGTTGTGACAATATAAAGGACTGTCACATGACTGATTTTGCAGCTGTACAAGTGGTACCTGCGGCTAGGGATATATGAACTTCCCACCTACATCATATTGTGGTCAGTTGAATAAATGAATCAACAAGACCTTATCCCTCTGACAAGTTACAAAGACAACGAAACCAGTTAGGGACTAGGGGTGACTAGACCACCACAGCAGGTGGGAGGATTTGCCTCCACATCCTATCAGGCATCACTTTCGTTCAGTTTAATTTAATCAGAAGTAATGGTGACCCTCTGCGGGAAACCAATCTGACAGATCCCAAAAGCACAGACAGCCCAATAAGTCTTGCTGGAAGTGCATGAGCACTTCTATCCAACTCCTCCACAAACCCAACTGAATAGGTCTGTTCCATACTTATATTGCAAGTGCACAGTAAAAACCACAAAATGTCTCAACCAGTAACACATTTTCATGCTATTTACAAGAAACAAATGTGCATACATGTAGTCATGTAGTTGTCATTTTAAGCACCTCAAATACTTGATTTGTCATTTTAAGCACCTCAAATACTCGATTCGTCATTTTAAGCACCTCAAATACTCGATTCGTCATTTTAAGCACCTCAAATACTCGATCATCAATCTCTGAAAACTGAAACCTCTAATACTGGCACCCTCAAATTGCCACATAATATATAGAAGGGACTATTCAATATTACAGACTCGTGAATTCATGCTTAATTCTGCTGCAATGTTTAGTTTGATACAAAAAGTAGGGGAATAATCATTTACATCCTTTTCTCACCTAAATATAGGGGAATAATCATTTACATCCTTTTCTCACCCAAACAAATAAATCTATCAATTGTTTAGATGACACTACAAGTCATGAACTTTGATAGCAGGAACTTGAGTCACAAGTTGTCCCTGAAGATAAACTCTTATAAACAAACTTATTTTGAAGCATACTTCAGTGTCTTAAGATCACTTACATCTACTCAAGTTTTAGATCCTTTGTTAAGTAGATTGAGAAGTTTTCACAATAGCAAAGAGCATATTGATATTAGTACTGGAGACACTTAAAACTCGAGCTGTAATCCCAGACCTTTTAACATAATCAGTTTAGCAAGAAGTTCTATACACATTGATGAAAGTAATCCCTGAATCTGTATTAGGTTTGAAAAGGAATGATGCGATATGGAATAACCACTTTTCAGACTGAAAAAAGATAAAACTGAATCAAAATTTAACTCTGATTTTGCAGTAAGGAAACATTTGAAATTGCTGTGGCCACTTACTTACTGTTATTATATATGGATGTACAAGTAGTGCTTGCTATTAGTTTGTTGGGACCAGGTTTCTTTCATTCATGAGTTATTGTTGTAATAAATGACAACTGTACTGAACTGCTTGTTCACTGTAGGCCAAGTTTATATACATAATAATAGCACAATTAATTGCCACCAAAAATTTATTTGAATTGATGCTTGTGAATACATGCATATTTGTGGCCTATTTGTGCAGTTTTCTGAAAACAACTTACTATTACTCAATCGACAAAACCAAACTTGGGGGTGACTGCACCAAAAAAACTGCCCCACATTTGCCACAAACACACACAGGGAAAGCAAAGCTCACTTTGCTTTTATTGCTCAAGTTGACGTCTTCACACCTCATGTTTTCTCCAATTAAATACTTTTATACTCTGAGTGCATTATCAACATGTGTCTTTTTCTTGTTCAAAGAATGATGTAATAGTTTCAATATAGTATTTTCATGCTTTGATAAACTTTTCTGTCACTTTAATTATTATCCTCATGTCTGCCATTACGACTCAATTTACAAGATTCCCTTCAAAATGTTTACCTACATTGTATTATCATGTTATTGGACTTTTGTATAAAATCAATAAAAGTGGATAGAAAAAACAAGAGACCCTCAAAGGGATTAACGCTGTACAGGAAAAAAGAATTTCCAGGAATTCAAGATTAGAGTTTTAAAGTAGCTGCTGTGGTACATATATTGGATGTCAGCTTGGCACCAGTTTCATTCAGGACAAAGCAGATATCATAAAAAGTGTTTCTGTGAAAACCCTATGTTGATATGACCATCCATTCTGAAGAAGTAGCAGTAACAAAATTTTTAAGACGGTTGCCATGGTGGCCATAATGGATGTCTGATCAGCACCATTCTCATTTAGGACCAACTAGACATTATAAGAAGTCTCTAAGTGAAAACTTTGTGTTGATATGACCATCCATTCAAGAGGAGTGGCAATAACAATATTCTAAAGTTAGCCACTTTACTAGCCTTATTGGATATATTCACACCATTTTCACTTATGGCCAACAGGACATAAGAGGTCTTTCACTGAAAATCACATGCTGATATGGTCATTCATTCAGAAGAGGTAGCAATGAAAAGATTTTCAAAATGGTCACTGTATTCTGATGGCCATACTGGCTGTCTGAGCGGCATCATTTCATTAAGGACCAACCAGACATCATAAGATGTCTGTCTGTAAAAAAAAACATGCTGATATGATCATCCATTCATAAGGAGTAGCAATAACAAGATTCACAATACATTAGCACGGTAGCCATTCTGGATGTGCAAGCATCACCATTTTCATCTAGGACATACTAGATATCACATGAAGTCTTTTGGCAGAAGCCAGTGTCATTATGACCTTTTGTTTAGAAAGAGTAGTGATAAGAAAATTTTCAAGATGGCTGCTGTGACAGCAATATTGGACATCAGATCAGCACATCTTACATTTAGAACCAACTAGACATAATGCAAAGACATTTTAATAATAATAATAATAATAATAATAATATTAAAATGACTTTATTTAAAGAAGCTCATTTGGTCAACTGACTAATCTTCCATAAGGTCTTCTACAAATGTGTGTGTGTGTACACATGATTTATATGAATATATATATATATATATATATATATATATATATATTGCATAACTTTTACAAGATGAGGTGTCTTTAGACAGCAAATGCTGTTAACTAGGTAACTGATCTACGGCTACAATAAAATATGCACAAGGCTTTAAGGTTGAGTACATACAGGGTTCATATAATGAGTAGTAGTGAACAAGTGTAAAACATTATTGGTGAGTATATGATATAATGATATTTTAAATAGTACCACTCAAATAAACAAAATGATTGTTTCTACAGATGTTGATTAAGAAAATTATTAAAAGCTTTTAAAAGCTTGATACAAGTCAGCTGACTTTATACAAGGTTGTATGGAATTCCATAGTTTGGCACCAAAAACAGCAAAACCCTTCTTATAAAACTCAGAACGAGAACACCGTGTTAAATATTTTCATCTGTTCTGAAGAATATATATATATATATATATATATATATATATATATATATATATATATATATATATATAAAGTATGAGAAATAATGTGTAAAAAGTTCATTATCATTTAGGGGAAGAGATATATGAATCTAAATATAACACTAACAAGGCATGGCTCCCAAAATGCTACAAGGATTTCACACTAATATCTTTAAGTTTTGTGCCAAAGTAAACAATAAATTCATTTAATAATTCAACAAGATTTGTTGTATTCTTGAAGAAAAAAGTGTCTTATGATTGCATCTTTCTTTATAGAAATAAAGTTAAATATTTCTATTTGTGTCAATCACTGCACTTTGATCTAAGTTTATTTTTGAAAGAAGTATTAATCTTATTATTACTGATTCAAGAAAAATACAGTCATTAAGTCGTTTTTGTGTTTGTCTTCAATGCATTCTGTTTACAATCACTGCTCAAACAATTCAGCAAACAGTTTGCTCATTAAACTGCATTCACAATAAAGTACCAAACAATGCAGTGGTTGACAAAAGATTCTCACCCGAATTTATAAATCAAAAGAAGTGATTGCTAATAATCAAAGTCCATCTCACAGCTAAATGTTATGGGGCAATGATTTATAAAACATTAAAAAATATTCTATAATATTGCAGTTTAATAATTAAATAGGATTCATGACCATATCTGCCATGTAAAATGGACTCCCTTGATTCTGAAGCACCTTATAGTGAGGGAGTACTCTATATTTCTGTCAAAAGTGACATACTTGCCATCAACAAAATGGCCATCAAGTAGTATGACATATTTTATTAGAAACTGGTACAGTCCAAAATGTTCCAAATGAATTATGTTTCACAGTGCTAATGAACCACATGTACATGTACTACTATATTAATCAGCCTAGAAGTTGGGATAAATCTATCCACAACGTGACCTTCTACAATCAATGTGGATGATGACCAAATCTGTAACTATATAAAACATGAAATCATGCAAGTTGGCTTCAACAAGTTTCTTGAAAAAACATATACTAGGAGTCAAAAAAAAACATTTCTGCTTTAATCTTTATCAATATTTTTCAATGTAAGTGCTATCATTCAAAAAATAAAGATCTGATATGTAAGGTGCTTATTCAAGCTTACTTTAAGAGCATCAAATCAAAACCTGTTATTTTTTTAATTAAAAATACATCTTATTTCTCAGTTTCTGCATACAAAGAAAATCATCCACCAATATTTCTATCCTGAGCAACAACAAAGCCAAATGCACACAAAATTCTGTGGTGACCTATATATTGCTGTTCTACTGGAAAAGAGATATGCTGATATGTAATAGATCAACATGGAAAATCTGGTGAACTCAAACCATATTTAATTATATTAAGAAACTGTCATTAAAAATAATGCAAACTGGATGTGTATCAATGCTGAATACAGCCTGCATTTTCTTTATTACCAAACTGAAATATCCAACTTTTGACTACTTCTAGAAAATTTCATCTTACCCACACAATATATAGGTGCTGAACCATATATGTAGGTAGCCAAAGGCGTGTTGAGGCGAGTCTTTAACTGTTGAGAAAAATATGTACCTGCTGAATTTTTTGTGTGCATGGAATCAAATACTAAACAGAATATGTCAATAAAATGAACTGCACTTAGATGCACATATCGTCCAACTGGTGAAACAAGAATATGGTACATGTATATACACACCACATGCTGAATAATGACTGGTCTTTGAGATTATTGACCAGTGATTCTCAATGACCTTATGTTTAAAATGACTGTGCAAAAAATAAAATTTCTTACTGAACTTACAAAGACAGTGACCTCTGACCGTAAGACCCAAAATCTAGGGTTATTTTTCTTACACTATGTGCAGTCGTATTGAGTATGGTCTAGGAACTTAATCAAGAAGAAATATTGTCTAGGAACCTAATTAAGAAGAAATATAGTTTCTTGGTGGGGTAAACTAATTTTAATTATACAATACTTAACCATCACTAATGCGCAGCTTTTACTTTTTTCATGTCGAATAAATCTTATCTGTTCAATGTGAATACATTCTTCTATACCACAGAGCAGAGAATTGTCAATAGGACATGGTCCATTCCTGCACCTCACATGGACATGTGCAGAACAGTCATCTTTTTCACAAACAATTATGCCAGGACATCAGAGCAGGGTGGGAGGAGGGTAAGTACTGCATAACTAAATGGTGGGAAACAATGTGGTAACCTAAGAGGTCCCTTAATGAACCCATCCTTAAATGAAGTGGGCATTACCAGCATTTTACAGAGAGGATACATGTATCACTGAGATAATATATGTTAAAGGAAGACCACAATGCAGTGAAGCACTAACAACATTCACAATTTTCTCTGGTCACAGATCTGACATATGTCCATTTGCAAGGCATCATTAAAAAAGATGTCTGTTCTGCACATGGCCATGCAAGGTGCATGATTGGACCATGTCTAAGTGACAATTCTCCACTCCATGGGAGGATGTACTTGCATCGAATGTACAGGGCTTTTCATCGTGAAAAAGTAAAACCTGTGCAAGAATGATTGGTAAGTTAATGCATAATTTTCTTTGGAGTCGGAATGACTATGATGTTGACATTTTGATCCCAAAATCAAAAAGCTTGTTTCTTACCTTAATTGTAATCCCTCCACAAACTCTGGTTAAGGTACTTGACCTAGAACTAAAGTAATTACAAAAAAATTCTTCTTAAAGTCACAGTAGCCTTAACCTTTGACCTTTTGACCACAAAATCATCAGGTTTTTTTCTTATATGAAATGAAAGCCATTAGTATAACTATGAAGGTACATAGTCAAGCACTGAAATTTTATGAATATTTTTTTTTTCTTCAGTTTTCAGCCACAAAGACCATGACTTGTGACCTTTTAACCCTCAACATGACATAGTCTGGCCCAGGTCTATAATGCAAAACTAAACTCATTGTGCAAAATGTATCTTCTTCAAGTCACAGTGACCATGACCGCTTCCCCCCCCCATTAATTTGATTCATTTCTAGCCAAAGTGTAAGCTATTTACAAGTTTGGTCTAAGTCTCTGATGTAGAACCAAATTTATCTTGCAGAAACCATAATTTTCTTTCAATCACAGTTACTTAACTTTTGCATCCCAAATCAGTAAGCCTGTCTTAATCCGAGTGCAAACTATTCATAAAGTGTGGCAAAAATGGATGGTTTAAAGTCATTGCATTTGTTATGAATATGTAATTTAATTACTTCTGTGTTAGTTTTAAAATTCTTTTTTATTTTATTTTTGTTTCATTACATTTTATTGTAATGATAATTTTCACTGGATTTGAATCTCTTTTTCGGAAAATTCACATGACCCGATTAGAGTGTATGGTTACTTCAGCACTATTTTTAGCTCATAGATTTCGTAAACACTAAGCGGAAATGATTGGCTATTATCAAGGTCATTTTTGACCCACGTGTTAGCTGAGTTGTAAACAGCCTTTCTTTTTTTAATTTATTTTCAGTGTGGGAATCTGATTCTTAGATAGGGCTATTCTAGTTACATGCTAAATGGCATTTTTTTATTGCGCTGTTCAAATTAGAAATCACGTAGCCTGTCACGTGAGCCAACATGTGATCTAAAATCAAGGCTTGAAACAGCCATTTTACTAATAGACTGATCAGTCGTAATTTTTACACTTCAGAGCTCAAGGTGTTTTATTGTTGTTGCCAGTTTGTTTTGAAGTTCATCTATTTTTTTTGTTCAATAATTCATTCTCTAGAAAACTACACAAGTGCTTCATATTTATAAAAGTCCTAGGAGAAAGATATTCAGTGGAAATTTATTCTGGAATTCTAAACGGAAACATTATAAACTGTGACTCAATCGAGGAATTGTTGCCATTAGTACAACGACCTCATCTGACGTCATCACCTTCCATATTGGAATTTCATCGAGATTCGAACCTGGATTCAGTTAGAACTGTTTAGTGATAGAACTTATATTTTTCAATTCTAGGTATTAAATTTTGGATTATATTCACAAAACTGTAAGTCCTTTTTCCTATTTCTACATTGTTTTCTAGGGAAATAAATTATTTTGTTAAAATTTACAAAGCTTGTTGGCTTCACTCTTTTCTTTTGTTACTTTTTGTATGAGCCTACACGTAACAGCATGCAAATGAAAAAGGCATCAGACATGTACATATATATGCATACAGATGGACAGACAAAATCATAATATTATATGCTCTGCCTTTTGGCAGCCATATACAAAATCAGTTTGGCAAAATCAATGGCAATACATTTTATTCAATTCCAGTCCTTTCCTTAGATAGACGCAACTGACATATGGGACAGTAGGATAATTACTGATGTTTGAGAGACACAGAGAAATCTGAACTACATCGAGACAAATTGTTTATATCAAGACCAATGTAAATTTTAAAGTTCACATCAAGGGTTGAATTTAGTTGTCCCCATCTACCATGATCATCCTCTTTTTGATGATATAAACAAACACTATATCTTTCAAACATTTTTATATACAAATAAAAAATTATTTTAACTCCCAATTATCTGAACCATTTCCATGCCCCTGCACCCCCTCACCCAGAGTCTGGACAGTCTGCAGTATTTTATAAAGTTATAAATTTCCTCTACTGTTGGACTGTTCAAGTTTTCTTTAACCTTTATAATGTTTAGAAAACAGATCACTCCTCTTACAAATGTTGGAAATGTGGTCTATGATATGTCTCATTATTTTAGTTAAAAACAAAAAATGTGTCATTATGACATGAGCAGGGGTAACATTGTAGTGCCTCTTCCAATGATATGATTGGTTATGGGCATGGTTAACACTGTAATGCCACCTCCACAGATATGACATGGCATGGCTAACAGTGTAATACCCCTCCACAGAGACGACATGGGCATGATTCACTCTTTAATGCCCCTTCCATGACAGGCCATGGTTAACATTGATGCCCTGCTATTGATAGGACAAGGCAAGAGTAACACTACAATACCCCTTCCATAAATATGACAGGGCATGGTTAACATTGTAATGCCCCCTCCATAGACTGGGCATGGTTAATGCTCTTTCCATAGACATGACAGGACATGAGTACCAATAAATGTTCTTTTCATAGGTATGACAGAGCATGAGTAACGCTGTAATGTCCCCTCCATAGATATGACCTGGCATGAGTAACACTATAATGCTCCTTCCATAGATATGACAGGGCTTGAGTTAACGCCATAATGACCCTTCAAAGATATGACAGGGTATGGTCACCATTGTAATGCTCCTTCCATAGGCATGACTGGGCATGAACATGCTCTCAAATTGCTCAAACTATGTTGAATAAACCTTTTGAAGAATTAAGTTATTTTAAGGTACATGTATATCTATTTTACACATCGCAGGCATATCTCCTATTGATTTACCATATATACTCACTTATAAAACAAGTCCAACTGCATCGACCCAGCTCTGCTGTTACATAATGCAATGACATATCTGGGTCTGTGTCGTATGTTAGGAGTAATCAGCAGAACAAACAACAAAGAACTTAATCAGTATGCACATTATGCTACAGCAGATCAGGATTTTTGTTGTTTTGCAATCTGACTCGACTTATAAGTGAGTACATATGGTAGCATAATTTCCTAACTACATTGAACGACCTTGACATTTTGATATTACCTTCCTTTAATTACACTGTACTCAAAACACATTTTTGCATCATATTTCAACTGGTATATGTGTAATTATACATGTACTGTATTAAATTATTCAGAAAAACATCTACCTTAATTTAGCTTTCAAAATGTCATACAACAAGCATAATTCCACTAATTTGGACAAATAAAATATATGAATACAATCACAATTCTCCTATAACACAAAAATAATAATAATTATCAATGTTATATTCAGACTTGTATTACTTGCACGCCACAAGTATTCACCAATACCTGCCTTGGTGTACAATTCCTTAGAAAGGACACATGCTCATGAAGGGCAAATTTATCTGGGCTCTGCTCTGGAGTTTCAAATTTGTTAACAGGGTTTATAATCACAAGAAAATGTATCTCACACATTTTCCCCTCTAGTAATCCATGTTAATAAATAAATAAATAAATAAATATATATATATATATATATATATATATATATATATGTGTGTGTGTGTGTGTGTGTGTGTGTGTGTGTGTGTGATCAGAAAGATTTAAGGGACCAACAGTTATCTTCATTTTGATATCTGAATGATTGGGGGTGGGAGTTGATTTTGTGTCTGAGAGTACAGAGATTTTCATTCTATGTGCATCTTTTAGCATAGTACTAGCTCTGCATGCCTATTTTCACTTTCTTAACTTAGTACTTTCTTAATATTTACAACAATGCACTTTCAGAATCCATTGTCTGCTTGATAAAGTACTTCATTTTTCTACTACTTAATCAGTGATCAATGTCAACAAAAGTATGTGAAAGAGTGTGCATCAGAATGTTTTCTACTCTGGATGAGTTGTAGAACAAACAACTTTGCCCTGTGCCTTCTGCCTTTCAGTACTTCCATGAAATCCAAGAGCGGAATCATACCTATTTTTTGATTATGCAAGCAAAAACAAAATTGTACGGTTCCTTGTTTTCTACCAACAACAATTTATTGTACAAGTCTAACAGAATGTAAACTGCCTATAATAGCTGATGATAAAAAAATTAAATTTTCTGACAAGCATATTAGTATTCTTGTTTTTCATGCTGTATTAAAAATGATCACAAAATGGTCAAAGTTCTCTAAAAAATAAACACACTAGTGACAATTTAGTCCAGTGCACCTTGGCCCCAGCGGAAAAATTGTTACCAATATATTTATCTATTACTGCCAATTCTGCATGATTTGGAAATATTTGCCATTGGGACAGGGGTCCATTATAGACTCATGAGAATACCCTAAAATAAAACCCTACAGCAAAAGAGAAAAGCAGAAATAATGAATAAATATAACTACTGTATACCTGAAGGTGGATAAATTCTGAAAAATACACCAAAGCTGACTGAAACATTGATATAATACTTTCAGTACAAGTACAGTTGTCTGAAGACACAGAATATCAAATGTTCATGTTCATTAATGAAAGAAGTTACACTTACATATGAATTAAATCTAAACTCAACTGAGGGAATGCATTATACATAAAAAAAATTTAAATTTCACACCTATCACTTGGTTTATACTTTTCTTTGCAAATGAATCGTAACAATTTATGCAGCTACATTTAATATGGGAATTTCAGACATATCCAATATTTATGAAGACAATGACACAAACAAGAAGATTTTAAAATGTATTTTACATCAAGATGATTATGCCACCCCATTAATTCTGACATTATTTGAAACAATGAAAAGGGAGGAAACTCAACCAGAAAATTTAACTCAATATAGCCACAAAACTTTGCTGGAACATTAAAATTCTACCAGTGTAGCTTTTCCTCATGATAACAAGACCTGGGGTCCAATACTACTGACCACATTATGTAATAAAACATGGCAAAGCAATAATAAGAAAAAAATTATATAGCTGCATGTATGTGTTGGAGGGCCATAGAAACAACACCTGTCAAGCCTACAGTGATATAACATGGCTGCTGGAGTCCATAACTGCAAACTGCATTATGAACTGAACCACAGTAAAAAGTGAGACTGATTGAACATTATGTGTGTGCATGTGTGTCAGGGTGGGAGGTTAAATAAACAAGACACTTGTCAAAATATAGCAATCAATATATTTTGTGTAAATTACTTTTTCACTTCAAAGTATATGTGCACTTAATTTTTTAAAAAATGTTTTAAAAAGGAAAGTAAAGATATAATACTTAATGTCATCTTCTTTCAACCTCTACTGTCAAACATTTGAAAGACCAATTCAAGGGTTTAATAGTGGTCACATGGTCCACAGCAGTAACAAGTTATATCTCAAGTTGTATTATAATGAAAGGTGTTATAATGAGGGAAAGCTGTATACTGGATCTAACTCATATGGCAGTGATATTCAACAGCATTTTCATTTCTGTCTTAAAAGAAAAATTTACTTTTTGGGTCAAAGTCATCAATAATATGTCAATCCATGTATATTTCATGAATATAATTTGAAAATAAAGTGCAAAAATACAGACACAGGAATTTTATTAGTAAGATCTGATTCAGGAAATAGCATTCCATTTGTACAGCGCTGCTTTAAATGGAGAGTATTAGTTCTGGTTATTACAGTCAAACCTGCTCTGACGAACACATAAGGACCACCTGTGTATAAAGACAAAGTTTCTTGGATGTTATTTATGGGAAATCAATTTGTCTTTACCTGCATATTAAGACCACGTATTTCAAGTTTCTTGGGTTCCATTTATATAAAATCAATTCATCTGTACCTGCACAAAAAAACCACCTGCATAATGAAGATCACCTAGGTGACCTTTTGACACAAGTCTGTATATTCTTTTTAAATAATTTTTTACTGCTTTGTGCAGTGATGTTGCGTAGAATCAAATGCTTTCAGATTTTCTCAATTACTTCCAATGTGTGTGAAAATGCAATTTTCTGCAAAACAAAAAAGTGATAGTTTACAATAGTAAGAAATAATGTCTCAATCAATTACATGTTCTTTAAGCAGCAATGATAATGCCAGTATATTCATACAAAATGTCAATCAGCATTTTCTTTAAGAAAGATTAACTAATTTTAGCCATAACCTCTGTGATCAAATCAGCACAAGTGTAATTTTGGCAACATTAAAGTCACAAGCCAACCTGCCAATATTGACTTGTTTATGTAAAACTAGAGGGTCTTGTTTCCACAAGCAGGAAATTGGATCCCAGCACGAGTGTGTTGTAAATGATAACAAAGGATTTACAACTGAAACATATTTAAGCATCTTAGCACAAGATCTATTGATTTTTCAGGCAATAGGCTAAAATTGCACAGTAAATGCCAACTTTTGGCATACTGCCATAAAAAGGGATATGTTTACATCTGGAAATGAAATGTCTCAAAGAAATATAAGTTATTTAATATATAATACAATACCAAGCTGTTTCTGTGATTGGTCAAGTCTCCAAATTAACATCCAACATGATAACAAAGACATAAATGCAATATCAAACATATCAACAAAGAAATAAATGCACAAAGTCATCATTAACTAAAAAGTGTCCTATTTGACATGTTATGTGATCTTGACCTTTGAGCTTCAGTCATACAGACCACTCGGAATTTCTTCTGTGGAATCTGTGATCAGTTGGTTTTTGATACTGTTAATTGTTATGGGTTTAATGTAATTTTTCAGCACATGACAATAAGGTGGTAAGTACATCTGGAGGAGGAAAAACTGGGTAAAACCCTGAGAAGAACCACTGGCTGACAGGAAACCACTGGCTAGCTTTCTGACATACCCACAATGGTGAGCCAGAAACTTTAACCCATATGGACAGAGGTGAGCTGACAGTGATTAGTAAAGGCAAGCATCTTGGTCAACTCGGTCACCTGGGGCCCCCTTTTAAGTACTGTAAACATGTAGATAATATAGTGTATATACTCACTTTTGTCAAGTTTAACTGCAACCTGCACAGACCCAGATCCGTGACTGCATAATGTGTCTGCAAATCCTGATCTATGCAGTTTCTTAGGAAGTAGTCAGTAGAACAACACAGCCCCTAGAGCTAAGTACCATGAAAACATTTGTACCACAGTATATTGCAGTATTTGTGAACATACTATGTATGATAAATACCAGGGTATACCATAATTATATTAGGGACCAGCCATTTCATTTTGGGAGGTGGGTGTGGGGCTTGGGATATTTTTTTCAAAGAAGATTTCTGGCTCTAAAATAGTTTGAAATTATTTTTCTATTGCTCTGATTACAGATGAAAAATACCCACAAGCATATTATATCCATTATATTACTTGAAAAAAAATTATCTTGAGGTAAAAGAAACTAAAATATCTCAGCTCAAAGAAAAACTCAGGCTACCCTCCCCCAATAAATAGTCAGTAAACTAATGTAGATAAATTTATTATGTGCATGTTAATTGTTGCTTAAGCTGTCATCTAAATATCAACTAAAGTGAAATGAATCTGTTCACACTACAGCTGGCACCCTGTAACAGACATTGTGCTGACTTTAAAGTGAAATGAATCTGCTTACACTACAGCTGGCACCCAGTAACAGACACTGTGCTGACTATAAAGTGCTTGTGGATAATAATAGAAAGTGCTGGTACTGAAGACTACAATCCACTAGCTACACTACTGATATTATAATACACACTTATTTTGAGTGTAGACTTAGTAGACCTTACTTATTCATGATTCACTCTTTCAGAATTCTATAAACAATTTTGTTTCACTTGTGCTTATTTTGGACCATGTCACCTGGCACCTTCACACCAGAAATAGTTTTGTTTGGGTGTTGGCATTTTAGGGTATGGCAACACAATTACAGCTGAAACAAGTAAGTGAACATTCAAATCAGAATATATTTTTTGTGAATATCTGTGAATATCCGAATAGAAAATTGGTACATGCAATCAAGTATATGTTTCTTTGCCAGATGAGTTTGGCAGTATTTTGTAAAAGAAACCAAAGAGTTTATTATGAAAAAATAAAATGGGTTTGAACAAAACAACTTCCAACCTGCTAAATAATTTAATTCAAAATCCCATTCACAAGGTAATCACAATGCATAATGTCAAAATTCTGAACAGTCATATAGCTCACCACATCTGCCATTTCTATTTATTCCCATTCAGGCACTCTTGAAAAGATTATGTGCAATATGGCATGTTGATGAAGATTGTGGTATAGAACAGGGCTCACATAAAAGTCAGCAAAGCATTTTCATATCAATCAGCACACTCAAGTTTATATTTATCAAGTCCATGAATTAGTGCATTTTTCAAGAGAAGTAATTTTGATAATTAACTGGAGTGCATTTCATTTTTCACTGAAGAGCCTTTCTGATAGACACTGATAATGCTATGACCAAAGAATTTCATATGCCATGCTGTCAGTTGCTTGTTGCAGTGGTAGCAGACTGACCTGTCATGCAAGAGAACCATGTCCAAATTCTGCCATGAAATTTAAAAAAAACCCTGTATGTGCTTTCTTGCCTTGAATTAGGAGGGGACCCAGGTGGCAGAGTGGTCTAAAGCACTTGCCTTTACTGATCACTGCCATCTCATCTCTGTTTATGTGGGTCCGAGTCTCAGGCTCAGCCAATGTGAGTATCTGAGAAAACTTGCCAGTAGCTTCCAGTGGGTTGATGGTTCTCACCGGGGCTTTCCTGGGTTCTACCTCCACCAATTATACTGGCCGCCATGTATAGCCTATCATGCACTGAAAATGTTGTTAAACCCAAAACAACAATCTTGAATTAGGAAAAAAATTATCTTAATACACGTAATTTCTGTACAGATGTATATAAAACCAAGGAGAACATAAATGGAAATCAGCTGAATTTGCCGATGAAAAATGCTACTGCAACCTGTTACCCACTTTAACTAGTTAACACATTTCAGCATAAAAAAATAATGGATCTATTTACCCACTTAATGAAATATATCCATTACTCACTTGATACAAGCAAATATCCTCTATTTAATGGCGTTAAATTGGCCACGTCTGTGTGATTTTCACTGTGATCAAATAAATCTTTAACAGGATTTTATTTCAATAGTACCTGCATTGAAATGAACAAGAAATTGAGAGTTTCTGTCCTTCTTTAGCTACAGTTTTTAGCCATACTGAGTTTGAACAGGGAGCAATATAACATCTACATTCATTTTGTATTCTTAGTCTTTTCCTCACAAGATTGCCTCAAGTCCCTAAAATGCCATTTACTCATACATTCAGATCGCTATTTGTTTCTCCTCTAAAAAATAGGTTATTTAGTGCTGACCCTGGCTGAGCATATGGTTAGGATTCGAACCCCCATTTCTGGGTCGAGTCCAGCACTTTAACTGCTGTCACCACGGTTCTGTTGAAATATATCTAGCTATTTACAAAGCATAAGGCAAGGGTTAAAAAAAATTCAAATTTGTTATTACTATTTTGTTTCACAAATTTTACAGCATTCATGTAAAATGAAGCTTGAGGCATTATGTGATCTTTTAACTATATTTGTAAATGAAGCTAATAATTTATACAATAATAACCTCGTGCTTTATGGAAAATTCATCCCATACATTTATAAAATATATTTTGCCAAATACTCACATTAAAGACTTTTGTTAGTTTATATGCCAAAATATATATGATACTGGATCCCTGGGCTTATAATGTTAAAATAATGTAAAATCATTCCTGTAATGGCCACCATACCTTACTGGAATCAACAGAGTTTTGTTAGTTTATATGCCAAAAGATATATCATACTGGGTCCCTGGGCTTATCGTGTTAAAATACTGTAAAGTCATTCTTGTAATGGCCACCCTACCTTACTGGAATCAACAGGGTTGTCACTTATATGCACCACTGGACCAGGATGTGTTTTTCTTGAGCTGAAAAAGAATAATGGGCCATCAGAACAGCAAAATAATTTCACAACAGCAGCAATTACATTACAGTTCATAACTAGAAATGTGTCAAAACAGCTCAGATAATAACAGTCAAATATTTAACTCTTTAAGCCCTGGCACCACATTTGTGTGTCAGGAGGTAGTACCATTCTTCCGAGCTTTGTAGTGTCAAGGTCTTTTAAGATACGCCAAAGTGGGTGGTATTACAGAAATGTACATAGATGTAGCTCTAAAAGGATACCAAATAATCTTAACTTTCTACTTGCATTATAAAATACTAAGGGGGAAACTTTTTGAGACCTGATTTTTTTCACACCAAAATTTTCCCCGTTGTTGTAATCAGATTTTGTGTCCCGATTTTCGACTTTTTGGCCTCAGCTCTAAGGCAGACCAGTCTGAACTGTACAAAGACAGGTGAACCTTTGCAAAAAGTAGGACAAGATGGGGATTTGGAGTAAAATGTGGCCAGGACACAAAAATGATGGGTCCACATGCAATAAGCAAAAACACAAAAATAAAGAAACAAAACGAAACTCCAACTGCTACTCTTCCGCACATGCATGAGCGACATCGCTAATGAAAATATGTTTCTAATACAACTAAGCATCAGGCTAACTGAAAATCTCTTGGAAGCAGATTTATTTGGATGTATTCAGAAGAAGCCCCCTAAATGTGTTTCCTACTCGCATTACAGGTGAAAATGACATAAATCTCCAGGGGCAAATGAGTTAAAACGTTATTTACCTAGTTCTCTTTACTGTTAAACCTCAAATTTAACTTCAGCCCTCAGAGTTGTTTAAATTTTACAGAGCACAAATAAAAATTGATGACAGACAATACACAAGATAATCTGACACAACAGACATATACAGCACTATATAACCCCTACAGAGGTATGTTAGGTGGGTGGGTGGCATTAAAGAATCATTTTTGGCTGCAGTAGTAAGTGATACTTTCAAATGGTATATAAAATAAATCAGTTAACTTGACTTCATTGTGAGAAATAAAGATAATCTTTATCACAGATACCGTATACATACAGTCTGCTCAACTTCAAAGAATCAATTTTAACGACTAATGTGTTTATATGATTTATCACAAATTGAAATGGCAGCCACATCTAAATCTGGATTCTAAATGTTGGAAACATCACATATTCATAGTGGTACTATCCACCATCTTATCTGATTTTGTTTTGTACTATGGATAGCTGGATATAAAACTAATACAGCAGTCAATGGGTTATAAGCTCATCTTTTCACACATCAAGCCTAAACAGTGTTTTTCCTATGATCCTGCAAGAATATAAACATGAATGGATTGTTTCAGATCCTTGGGTACTATAATACTTTACACTCAGGTTTATACTACAAACATCATATACAAGGGACTTTGTTAAATAAATGAGAGCAGGTTGTGCTTGCCTTCTAACGTGATTAAAGTAAACTGGGAAATGCTTTTTTCATAAAAGGAACAAACCCAGATGTGCTACACTGGTGTGCTATCGGGCATGGCACTTTACTTTAACAGTTCCAACACTAAATAACCTCTTTGTGTTGCTGTGTCATAACATACCAAACCAGGATTCTATGAGCGAGATGGATTATTATAAGTCTGATGCAATGATTAGTCTAACAACATAGCTTTCCCAGTTCTGTGACATCAGTTCAATCTTGCACATTTTCAGGGCATATTTCATTGTTACTTCAAAAACTGCCTTAATTCAAATGTTATGGACAGAAAGTGTCAGGAATTAAAGATATGTATATTTTAGGATGTTTGTATTATTCTGTCTTTATTTTTGCAATCCAAGTGCAAAATTACAGTTACATCACGAGGCATGCAATTTTACTGTAAATTCTGCAATGGGTATCATCAACTTCCATCGATTGTAGAAGCAAAAAATTCTGAAGACCCAATGAATAACTGAGTCATCAGTTTTAAAGATAAAAGGACCCTCATCCCCACTGAAGTGATAACATACAACACATTTTGCTGAACCATAACTGCTGAAACTCTGTATTAATTAGAACCACCTGACAAAACCAATTTCTGTTGCCATCCCATAACATATATTCTGAAACATCCTGATTAAAAGTCAAACAATTTTGCAGAATTTCCCCTCATTTCATTCACCTTTGTACCTTTTTCCTTATTGGAAGTCATCTTGATCAAGGAAAACAAAGTCTGCCCATGCTTTTTTAAAAAGCATTTTTGGCAAACATGTTTTCAGATTCTACAACATATGTGTATCATTGCAGAGCTGTCAAGCAAGTAGATAGCTCCTCCATTCTCACTGCCATGGATATATTCCTTCCTTAATTTAGCTGGAGAGTTGACAATTGATACTGGAAATGATCAATACACAGAATTTTCTACTTTGAAATTTCTTAAATTGAACACACCGCATGAGGTACATCTGCCAAGGTATAATTGGAATGACATGGTCTAGCATGAAATAGTAAATACGTCTGCCAAGGTATAATTGGAATGACATGGTCTAGCATGAAATAGTAAATACATCTGCCAAGGTATAATTGGAATGACATGGTCTAGCATGAAATAGTAAATACATCTGCCAAGGTATAATTGGAATGACATGGTCTAGCATGAAATAGTAAATACATCTGCCAAGGTATAATTGGAATGACATGGTCTAGCATGAAATAGTAAATACATCTGCCAAGGTATAATTGGAATGACATGGTCTAGCATGAAATAGTAAATACATCTGCCAAGGTATAATTGGAATGACATGGTCTAGCATGAAAT